>JADLIF010000714.1:0-82685 GCA_016648015.1 Steinernema khuongi | reverse complement strand
TCAAAGTGATAGCGGGTACGAGTCTTCCGATTTTGAAGATGAGAATGTGCCCCCTGGACAGGTTGATAAGGAATATGGACCAAAATTCCATAAATACAAACGCAAAGACATGGAAAAAATCGTCGATGCTTATTGCAACCAGAGGAAGCCGTTCAGAATAGTACAACATCGTTATAAACTCTTAAAAGACCCTAGGGAGATCAGAAGGTGCGTTGGCGTCCTTTTTCATCTTATCTGGACGGTTTCTTACAGGATGAAGGAGCAATTGGAGCGAGGCTCGCGAGATCTTGCCATAAAGGAATTAAAAATCGAATTGAAGGCAACATTTTGTAGATGGGTGAAGGATCAGCGTCATATTAGTGATTGGGACCTAGTTATGGAGGCGCGTTCGATAGCAGATCGGATGAATATCCAAAATTTTGAGGTATACAACCGGAAATTGATTTCGTTTCAACGATCAATGGTTTAGGCTTGCCAAAATTTTGTGTACAAGTTCAAAAAAGCAAATAGAATCGTAAGTCGCAAAGTGACGAGATTTGTTGGAAAGAGGAGCTTCCTTTCGGAAGAGGAACAAATGTCATAATTGTTGAACGGAGACTTGTCATAATTGTTGAACGTATGTTCTTGCCAACCAAGATCCGAAGTACAATAAATGCTAAACGCTGACTACCTTCCACTGATTATTTCATGATGTTTCCGTTTTTATTAAATCCTTACTGTTTTAACTGAATTCTTTAGTTTAAAAGAAAATTAAAATCTAGTTGCAACGGGAAATGGCGAAAAACAGTGCAAACAGTTGATTCGAGGCAAAAGAAAAATTCGGACAGCAGTGGGATTCGAACCCGGCCCGAGCATTTGACAACCGACACACTTGCCGCTACACCACACGATCACTCTACGTTGCGTTTCGCAATCGGACTTACCATCACTGTCATTCAAACCCAAAAGTTTTTTGGTTCGTTAGGTAGGAAATTTTGAGTTAGGGCCGTTCCCGCTATGTGCGCTGTAATACTTACACCTAGGACTATCATTCCCACCAGGTTTCGTTAAAATCCCAGGCGGACACTCCGCGATGTTTACATGTCAGCAGCTGTTGTGGGTTTCGCCGAAACCGGAAACTTCTATCATGGCTTTTTTCGGATCATTTCCCAATTAAACAGTCCATTCCTGTCCTCGGGGAGATCACAAGGAAGGGAGAACAACGTGAAAGCCGAAGTCGACTCTAATGGCCATAGCGAAGCTGCAAATGAACCAGACAAGATCGACGAGACACCACAGACGAGACAGAGCAGCTACAAATGAAGCTTGAAAAGACTATAAGGCTCCACAGACGAGACAGTGTCTGCAGACATCCGTTAAATTGTCGCTTGTCCTTCAAATACTTCTGCTACGTGAGCCATAAAGCATCAAAAACGTGTTCCGGGTGCAGAAGCGATTTGTCATCGCTTTTTAAGCGCAACTCACCTGGAACTTCCTCAACAAGACCACCTCTGCGTGTCATCACCGCCAAAACTCGCGCCCAGCACATGCAGACCCAACTCACACTTCACAATCTTCCCACCTTTAGTCAGAAAAAACAACGTAACGAACAACGGTTTTCTCTTCAAGTAATATAACAACAACATTCATGGTAACAATCAGAAAATCATGTTGTGGGGGTACTGGTTCTTCGCCAGACCGAACTTGGTCTTCAGGTAACCAGTGAGGGCCTTGCGTTCCGAGGAAGCCTTGATGGCGGCGAGGATCGCGCTGTCGACGGACTTCTGGTCCTCCTTGCGCTGGTCGGAAAGCGTGAACTCCTGGAAAAGCACGGGTGAGCACGATCACAAAAGTAGAAAACTCACAGTCTTGCCGGTGGCGAAGATGTTTTCTCCCTTCTTCGCTTGCTTCTTCGAGTGCTTGAAGTACTTGTCGTCGATGTGCTCAGGGATCTTCACCTTGGAGACATCAATCTTGGTCTTGGTGGCAATAACGAAGGACTGGGCGATGCGGCGCATGGGGCATCGGTTGAGCTTCAGGGGTCCGGTCACGAGGAGGAGGCCGGACTTCTCGAGCTGCTTGAGGAACACAACGCGCTTTCCCTTGTGGTTACCGGCGAGAACAATCAGGACAGTTCCGGGGGTGATGGACTTGCGGAGGGGGACCTTCTGCGCTTCGTTGTGCACCTTCTTGTACGCGACTCCAGTTTCGGGGAGGAAACGGGCCTAAAGGAAACGCCCTGAATAATATGTATGTTTAGAAGAGCTTACCGGCTTGTTGATGAGAACTTTGCGCTCACCGCCGTTCTTGTCACCACCGATCTTCTTCACCACGAAACGGGGAGCTGCCAAACGGGACTTTGTGAATCGACCCACCATTTTACCTGAAAATTCGCTCTGAACTGCTGTATTTCATGCTACAAAGGTAACAACCCGAGCGCGAACAATATATGTGCGAGAAAACTGGCGATCTGTGTCGGCCATGCGGACGAATAAATAACCATCTCCGAGACTTCAAATCTGACCTAATACAGTAAAAATCGATGAAACCTCCCTGAAACCCAACCTGTACATCCTGCATGGAACTTACGAACTTGCACATTACGGATTAAAGCCACCAAAAACGATCAAATAAGAGAAATCCGAGCGCGGCAGCGGCGCGCCGCCACACAGTGTTCCTAAAATTCGAAGGCAGGAACACCAAAGAAATATCATTTTGGGTCTCGCAACGATGTTTTTGAATGATGGCGAGCGACAAATTCAAATGTGGGTTTCTGTGACAGTGGGATCAGACGGCGTATTGAGCTGTTGAGAAGCGGTTGGAGGCTGGCGATTCCCGTTAGCGGTTGCGCTATCGGCTCCAAAGCATCCACCGTAGGGTACAACAAGAAAACCATGTGAAGCTGGAACAATGAGAATTCCCATCAGAGTCCATGCATGCAAACATATGATTTGCTATTTGCTTCCTGCTAGAGATGTCGCATTCCGAGCTAAGCACCCTAGTAGTCCCTGGATAAAAGATCTGATCGGTTTTATGCTTTTCTTCTTTGGATTTATCAAACGAAACAAGTAATGAGAGAAAAAATTGGACGATAAAGTTCGGATTTGCAGATCTATTGTCTAGGGAAATGCAAATCTGCAAACACAGACAGTTGGGTCTGCAAAACCAGACACTTTTCAATCTGTCTCTTTCCTTGCAACCTATCCCCCGGCAGTGCATGTTAATGAAACAAAAAACAGCTACAATAAAGTTCGGATTTGGAAATGTCCCAGCTGTACTTCCTACTGGAGATGCAGGCGACCGTTCGTCTCTTACCCAACTAGTTCTCCCTCTTGTTTGCTTCATCGTCTGCCGCCATATCTAACGGAAGTCTCAACGAAGGAAGCAGAATTGAGCCAAAAGCCCGCTTTTGGTCACTAATTTAACATTTGTTGCTTCTTGAGGTGCAACGGAACGGTTTTCTCCGTCTTCCTCCATATTTCCCTCTCGATCGTTATATTAGCCAGAAGAAGGAAGGGGCAAAATTAAATATTTCTACTTCCTGCACCTCCCTAGGACGCTGAGCAGGACGGCAACATTCACACACACTGCAGCGCGCATCCGTGTTGCGAGAGCTGCGTTACTATTCATTCCTGTTGAAGGAGGACTCCGATGGTTGTCAGGACGCACGATGTGGACAGAAACATGTTCACACCCCGGGACTACCAGGTAGACCACCTTTGCGTCGGGAGATTCCCTTTCGCCGCTTCAGATAGAACTGCTGGAGAAGGCCCTCCGCTACAACACGATCATCTCCCTGGGGACTGGTTCCGGGAAGACGTTCATCGCGGTGCTGCTGATTAAGGAGTATAGCCAGCTGCTTCTCCCAGAATACTCGAAAGGAGGTCGTCGGGCGGTGTTCCTCGTCGACAAAGGTGAGTTCGTCCGGGTTGTCCTTTGAAACGTGATCCTCCTCTAGTGAGCCTGGTGGACCAACAGGCCGAGCACATCAGATGTCACACAGGGCTGGAAGTAGCCATGCTCCATGGCGGCATGAACAGCGCCTACTGGGCCACTCCAGAGGCGTTTGCGGCCTTGGTAGAAGACAAACAGGTGAGCGAAACAGGGCTTCTCGGATTTCGGGCACTGGGATTCTTAGAATGCTCGTTTTTGGGCGTTTGACGATAGTACTTCTATTCTTCTAGGTCATCGTCCTGACCGCCCAGATCTTCCTGGAGCTCCTGGACCACGCGATCTTCTCGCTCGAGCGCGCTCCAGTGCTCATAATGGACGAGTGTCACCACGTCCTCGGCTCGCGGCACCCCTACCGCCTCATCATGCAGCGCTACGTGGCCATGGAGGAGAGCGTTCGACCAAGAGTTCTGGGTCTGACCGCGTCGCTCATAAACAACAAAACGACTCCAAGCAGTCTCGAAGCCCTTCTCAGGAAGCTGGAGACCGTGATGCAGTGTCGCATAGAAGCAGCTTCGGATCTAGTCTCTGTTAGTGCTTCCTTCTTGCTCACAGAGCCTCTAAACACGACTTTTCAGGTTTCAAAGTACGGATCACGCCCGAAGGAGTACGTGGTCGTGTGCCGCAACAACCAAGTCAAGGAAATCTTTGTCAAGGAGGCCACGGAGCAACTCAACAAGCTGAAGGATTCGGCCTTCGACTGCCGAGATTTCCATCCGGAGATTGAGTGGGACCCTCGAAAACCGATCATTGAAGCGACCCAAAGGATCTTGTCCATCCTGGAGCAAATGGGCCCATGGTGCGCCTGGAAGGTGTGTTCGCTGTGGCAGAAGCAGCTGAAGAAGATGCAGTCGACAAAGTCGAATATCCTCGGCGAGAAGCAGAAGGCTTTCGTGAAGGACGGGATCGACAAGATCCAAATTGTCGCAAAACTTCTGGAGGAGGAGGTATCCTGGAGGTCGATTTCGTTTTGCCTTATTTCGCTTTAGGTCAGAGGAGTACGGTCGCTGGATCAGTTGAAGAAGTTCATTCCCCACAAAGTACAAAGGCTGCTCGAAATCCTCGCTTATTACAACCCGAATGCACAGGACTCCTCCGCCAAGAAGCCGATGAGCTCGTTGGTGTTCGTGGAGCAACGCTACGTAGCCTATGTCATGAATGTAGGGTCTTGCCTCTCATGCATGTCACTAGAACCGAACTCCTTCAGCTCATGATGAAGTCGCTGTGCAAGTGGGAGCCCGAGATATTCGACCACATCAAGTCGGAGTTCATCGTCGGCTACAGCGGCTCCTCCCTTGGCGACGATTCCGCAGGATTCCACTCGAGGCAGGAGACCATCCTGAACAGGTTCCGTCAAGGCGGCCTCAACTTGCTCTTCGCGACGAGCGTCCTGGAAGAGGGCGTCGACGTGAAGCACTGCAACCTAGTCATCCGATTCGACGCTGCGGAGGACTTCCGCTCCCACGTTCAATCCCGAGGACGCGCGCGCAAGTCCGGCGCCCAATTCTTCATGCTCGTGGAGAAGAAGGACGAATCCTTGTTCGCCAGCCGCTTGCGGGACTTCTGTGAGATCGAAAGGGTCAGTCCTCGATTTGTGTTTGCTCCTAAAACTCATGCCCCCTTCAGATGCTCATCACGCGAACAGCCACTGCCGACGACATCGAAGCCTCCGCGGACCTCGATGATCTGGACTACCTCGTGGAGCCCTACGTGGTGGAATCCACGGGGGCACGGGTGACCATGTCGAGCGCCATCGCCCTTGTCAACAGATACTGCTCAAAGCTTCCATCGGACGTCTTCACGCGGCTGGTTCCGCAGTGCTCGGTGGAGTCCGTCGTCGTGGGCGGAATGACCAAGTACTTGGCCAGTCTCTCAATGCCCATCAACTCGCCCTACAAGGAGGAGATCCGCCTGGACACGCCGATGCCGACCAAGAAGTACGCCCTCATGGCCGTGGCGCTGGAAGCCTGCCGAGAGCTCCACCAGAAGCAGGAACTTAACGATAACCTTCTGCCTGCCGGGAAGGACGCGGTCGCGGCGACATTCCTGTTTGACGAGGACCCGGATGAATATGTGCCCAACATGGCCTTGAAGGCCGGTTCGGCAAAGCGGAAGCAGCTGTACGACAAGAAGGTAAGATCGGCACCTTCTTTCCCCCGCTACATCCTTGGTTCAGCTTGCAAGAGGCCTGGGCGATACCATGCCAAACGTTGGGCAAGAAACCTACATCTACGTCTTTGAAATGGATCTTCTGAAAAGCGCCTTCGGGACGGCCAATCCTCGCCAGCGGAAGATCGTGAACCCCCTGCACAACGACCGCTTCTTCGGCATGCTTACCAGACGAGTCTTGCCAGAGGTACGAAGAATCCGTTCGACCCTTCTATCTGCTCTCTTCCTAGGTCCCCTCATTCCCCATTTTCCCGAGACAAGGCAAGGTCTTGGTTTCCATTCGTCTCGCCCCGGAAACGGTCACTTTGGACAATCACACATTGTTGCTAGCCCAGAGATTCCACGAGTACCTCTTTGAGGACGTTCTCTCCTTAGGAAGCGAGAGTGTGGCGTTTATTCCATCGGAAGCTCCTATCGGGACACTTATCGTCCCTCTTCTGAGAGGTAAGCTTGATTAATCTAGCAAATATTCACATTTCTCACTTCTGGAACTTATTGCATTCAAATTTTTAGAAACCAATGGAGACAATGTGACTTACAAGTTGGACCTGAACTACTTATCGAACGTCGTCGAGTACAAACGCATTCCCTACGTGCCAAGCGAGGAGGAGCGCCGGAACTTCTCCTTCGACCCGGAAGACTTCAAGGACGCAGTGGTCGTGCCCTGGTACCGTAGCCTCGACGTGCCCGTCTTCTACAACGTCGCCGAGATCTTCCACGACCAGACCCCGTCTTCACAGTTCCCCGACGACAACTACAAGAACTTTACGGAGTACTACGAGCAACGCTACAAGATCCAAATCTACAACAAGGACCAGCCGCTACTTGACGTCGATTACGGCTCGAACCGTATGAACATCCTCCTGCCTCGGGTACCAGTCAGGAACCAGGCGAAGGAGAAGAAGGTCGACCGGATGCAGCGCCAGATTATGGTCCCGGAGCTTGTCAACGTTCATCCCATCGCGGCGTCCTTATGGACTCTGATTGTGACCTTGCCGACGATCCTCTACAGGTAAGAGCGCAGGATAGTTTCGTGACTCTACTTCGATTCAGAGCGAACTCCCTGCTACTGGCCAACGAGCTCCGAGAACTCATCTGCATGGAGGCCTTCCAAGTGGAGCCCAGCCGGGTGACGAAGCGTGACTGGGAACCTCTGGACTACACAACGAGCTACGATGAAACCGCAGGCCTCCCAGTGAACAAGCTGACGCACTTGTTCAAGGAGGTGGAGGCGGAGAAGGCACGGAACAAGATCAGTGCCCCTGAAGAAGAGCCTAAGCAGGAGACCTTAGTGGAAGACGGTGATCACGATTTCGGCTTCGACATAGGCGTGTGGGACCCGGACCTGGCCAGGGACCACGACCCTATCATCAATACGGTGATTAACGCGCCCGAGGTGAACAGGACTCCGGCGCCTGTGGAGGAGGAGGAATGTGCCGACTTCGTGATGAACGGACGCAAGCTGAACGACGGTGATATCTCGGACGATGGCGACGACGGGGCCCAGTTCATGCTCGACTACAAGGACATGTTCACAAGTAGGTGGTTTCAGTGGGGATTATCCCAAGTGTGTTTAATTGAGCGGAAGTGTTGCATAGAGGTAGATAGATCTAGTTCTAACGGATCTAATGCCCACCTTCTCTGCCGCTCTTCAACCCACGCTCTTTCAGAGAACCGCGAGAACCTTCTTTTCGTGAACGAGAACATCGCGGAGTGTGGATGGGATGCGGACATCGAAGAACTCCGGTTTGTGGACAGCGCCTTCCCGGTCTCCCTGACCGGTGTCTCCGGATACATCGACGAGCAGGGGCTAATGCGTGACCTGGAGATGTTCCACTACAACAAGGACGAACCGAAGCCGGAGAAGAAGGAGGACACTCCTCGCGGAGACACCCAGAACCAGGAAGGCACTGGAGAGTCCAAAGAAGAATCTCCGCGGGGTCCCCCCGTTGTGATTGACTTGGATACTTACAACGATCAGGAGAAACGCCTTACGAGGGTCGACGAAGTCAATCTTCTGGAGTATATCGACGACCCCAACGAGCGTTCAGGTTGGATTGCAGTCTTTTGAGTCACCTTATCGTCATCTACAGAGATCGAAAGGGTCTCCCATGAGATCGAAAGTCGGCGACCTCACCTTCCGGACTCTCCGTTCGCGGCGGAAACAGCTCCGTTGGAGGAGGCGGTCGTCCGGTTTGACGACTACTTCTTTGCGAGTCCTCTGAACGCCACTCCCAAGCTGAACGCCTACGTGGACGGCACCAGCGGTGCCGAGTCCCACCACACAGCCGAGGAGAAGATCTCCACGATCGTGCATCAGTTCGACTTGGACTTCGGCGACAAGAAGGATGTGGACTACAGAGTGGGAGTGTCGCCTTGTACTCTGCTTCAGGTATGGTTCCATTTTGAGTTGGTTTTCTCAACTGTGTCTTCTCAGGCCCTAACTCTGTCCCACGCTGGCGATGGGATTAACCTCGAGCGGCTAGAAACCGTAGGAGATTCGTTCCTGAAGTTCGCGGTGACCGATTACCTCTACCACATGCACAAGGACCAGCACGAGGGGAAGCTCAGCTTCGCGCGAAGCAAGGAGGTCTCCAACTACAACCTCTACCGCCTTGGCAAGAAGAAGCATATACCCTCGATCTTGGTCGCCTCCAAGTTCGATCCCCAATGCAGCTGGCTGCCCCCTTGGTAGTCCAACTTATAAGAAGGAGTTTAATGGGTGGTTTCAGCTACATTCCGACGTCCTTCTTCAAGGCGCCCAACATGGAGGACGCCGACGAGACGGACAAGTACATGGACGCCGTGTTGGAGGGGAAGGAGATCAACCAGCCCATCAAAGAGAAGACCGGCTGGGACGAGGGAACGTCGCCGACCGAGAAGTTCGTCGATGGCGTGGAGACCATCGTGTTCGCGAAGAACCCAAAGGCAAGTCTGACAAGATGGAGACGTCACCAACCTCCTTCAGGGCAACAACGTGCAGTACGACGTGAACGAGGAGCTCTCGCCGTTACCCTACAACACGTTGACCCAGCAGTACATCAGTGACAAGGCGGTAGCCGACGCCGTGGAGTCACTTATAGGCGCGCACCTCCTGGAGCTTGGCCCCACGGCCGCGCTCCGCTTCATGCGTTGGCTGGGGGTCCGTGTGGTTGTGGACGAGTCCGTCTCCGATGAGCCCCTTCTCCGCTTCTCGGACACCGCCGAGAACCCCAACCGCTCCAAGCAGGAGCTCCAGAACTACATGGAGCGCTTCCAGCTGGCCAGCGTGGAGGCGACCATTGGGTACACCTTCCAGAACAAGGCCTATCTCCTGCAGGCGTTCACCCACGCTTCGTACAATAAGAACAGAGTCACTGGCTGCTACCAGGTTAGATATTCTTCTTGGCGGCTCTTAAAACTTTAAGCTTTCAGCGACTGGAATTCCTCGGCGACGCAGTGCTGGACTACATGATCACTCGTTACCTCTACCAGCACAAGTTCTGCTACAGCCCGGGAGTGCTGACGGATCTGCGTTCCGCCCTCGTCAACAACACCATCTTCGCCTCCTTGGCCGTGAAGTACAACTTCCACAAGGTTACTTACCCTTTCGTCATCTACGAACCCTTTCTTTGTTTAGCATTTTGTGGCCCTCTGTCCTGGCCTCCACCATATGATCGAGAAGTTCGTAAAGCTCTGCAAAAACCAGGAGAGGAGCGTGGCCAACTTCAACTCGGAGATGTACATGGTGGTCACGGAGGACGAGCTGGACGAAGGAGGTGACGAGGAGGACATCGAAGTACCCAAGGCCCTCGGGGACATCTTCGAGTCGCTGGCCGGGGCGGTCTACTTGGTAGACGTTTTCTATTGTAGTTTGTAAAGTCGAATTTTACAATTATAGGACTCTGGAAGGCGCATAGACGTGGTGTGGAAGATCTTCTACAATCTTATGCACGAGACCATCACCGAGTGTTGCAACAATCCTCCTAAGTCGCCTATAAGGGAGCTCCTGGAGCTGGAGCCCGAGAAGGCCCGCTTCTCGTAAGTCAAGTTATCTCATTTGAACCTTATGCCTCTGTCTTAGGAGAATGGAAAAAATAGGAGCCACAGGCAAGATCAGAGTAACTGTCGACATCGTCAACAAGTGTCGGTTCACCGGTATGGGCCGCAACTACCGTATCGCGAAGTCCACCGCAGCCAAGAGAGCTCTCAGGTACTTGAGGAGTCTTCAGCGCGAGAAGGAACGCGCAGCTAAGAAGCAAGCCGAAGAAGCCCTGTGATCACTGTCTATATATCGTTGTTTGTGGATATGTTGGAATATACTGTATAATATAAATGTTAAATATAACGGTTGACGTTGTGATAGGACAGGACGAAGCAGGCGATGAGTTCATCGTAGGAGTCTCCAATGAAGTTCTGAAAGGGCGGAGGGCTTCTGGGACAGATTCTGCGGAACTCACCACCTCGCGCTGGAAGGTGAGGATCTCCTGGATCTGACACTTGGGCACCATCTCGTTGGAACAGGGCACGCTGTGGCCCGTGATGGCGTTGAAGTTCCACTGCAGGGCCAGCTGCTTCTTGTCCCTGACGAAGCTACCGTACCTCAGCTCGCAGATGACGTCTTCGTAGCGTCTCTGGATGTAGTTCCGGCGCAGGGAGAGCTCCCGTCCGCAGATCGGATACTCCACGTAGTCCTGAGATATTTCCTATTCAGTCTCCTGGACTGACTGCAGACAGTCTACGTGTCTCCTAGACCGTCTACGTCTGCAGACGTACCTCCTTCATGGGGACGACCCTGGTGCACGGGATGTCTACCGTAATCTTGGAGTGGGAGATAAAGTGGCCGTCGCGGGCGACCTCCAAGAAGACGTTGGGCGTCGGCGTCCGATGCAGCTTCAAGTAGAGTGCGTTCTTGAACACGGTCTCCGGGGAGACGCGGAGGCTCTGACCCTCCGTGAAGGAGAGCTTCACGCGGTCGTCGAACGCCGGACTGCTCCGCTTCTCGTCCATCTCGGGGACGTTCCAGCGCTCGTGGACCCACAGCGTCACGCCCATGCGACCCCGTGAGATCTCCTCGTCCGCACGCACCAGTTCGATCTGGAATGGAGGGTTCCGGCCCTATCAGAGTACCACACCTGTAAGGAGCTGTTGACGATCCTCTGAGCGTACTCCGCCAGCAGCTCGTTGATGTACTCGATCCCGCGCGTCTCTGGCTTGTAGTCCAAGTAGACCTAGAGGGTCGGGTGAGTCCGTCGAGAATGGCGAACCTACGTGTGCGTCGTTCCCGGAGCCTTCAAAAGTGGCGCCCAGAGGGAAAACCACGAGAAGAAGGAGCAACATGACTTCCCGATGAGTCACTTGGAAGTGAGACTAAATGCGTTTAGATTGGACCACTTCTCGGGGACATCAATCAGCAAAGGTGCCACTGACATTAATCACCTTCCTGGCGGCGAGTCTCGATCTCATCATCACAGGGTGACCTCATCCTCGGTGCACTTGGATTGGGGCGGCAATTACTGGAGTTGATAAGCCCAAGGCCCAACGTAGAAGATCGCAAAAAGGCCCTCATGCCAGAGGGTATGGTAGCCGTGCACAGACAGACGTCTCCGACAGCGATGAAGCGTCCCACCGGAAGACACTCAAAGGCGCGCCGATTCCAAACAAGGCGAATCGCCCGGAGGCGGTCTTAGGTTCAATGAAGAAGTCTAGCGGAGAGAATGTCGTCATCAACCGTCCTAGACGATTGCAATAAGCGGATTGAACTCAAGTCTCTGGCTGCAAAGCGTTGGTAGACACTGGTCGGTAGACAGACAGTCTCATCACTCAGACTTCGGTAATGTGATGTGAGACAAGGAGAGAAATACGTACAAACTTCTTTATTTCCTTCACATGACTATTTTACAGTAACAACAACATGAAAAGTGGGGCCTAAGCATTAAGCATTAACACGATTGGCCGCGAGAGCCGTTCCTCGGTAGCTCAACTGCGCGTTGAGAGTGGCAGCGTCGACTTCGCCGAGACGACGGCGATTCTGGAAAAGAACGGTTCCGCGTTCAGCATAGCGACTGGCGATGTACAATGGAGACGGCAGGGACGTGGGAAGGTTGACGATTTGGTGTCCATAGCACAGAGTGTAGGTGAACTGTTCCAAGGCAGGCAACGAGAAGCTGCTGTCGTCCCTAAGCACCGTGTACCTCGGAGTTCGAGCAGTACCCTGAAATTATATCTCCGTTTTAGGATGGACGCTATGGATGCTTACCTGAAGGGTTTGGTGAGAATTGAGGAAGAACTCCTGGAACTGTGGGTGGACGATCTTGCTGTCGACAACAGTGCCAGGCTTCACGTTTTGGAAGGATGCCTTCTCGCCAGTGATCTGCAATAGCTACTTGAACAGTTTACTGGTAGGCAATACTTACAGGAGAAGGCATGATGCGAGTGTTGTGAAGCTTCGATACGATTATGACAGTCAGTTTGAAGGCAGCATTCAGAGCCTTGGCTGCTTGTTGGATGCCGTCCACTTCCGTCGTGAGGAGCTGAAACGATCACCTTAAAGCAGAGTCACAGAAGCACAACTTACGTTCGCGTACTCTCCTTCGGAGACTCCACTACGGTAGATGACCACTTCCTTGGGATAGCGACGGTACGTTCCCCCATACTTCTGCAGCAAGTAAGTGACCACCTTGCTGACCATGGGCACCGCGCGGTCTTCCCGGGGCTCCTGGAAGACGAAGTCGCCAATGAACGCGCTCGGCTCCCCGGTGATGTTGGCCGCCATGCCAATAATGGTCGGCGTTGGGGTTCGGCCCCTCTTCTTCTCTTCTTCAGAGAGCGGCCGACCGTGGTTCACCTGGAGGCCGATGTAGAGGCGGTCGTTGGACAGGCCGGTCTTGCTGCCCCTATAGGAAGTATTGATATAATTCAGCCGTGTGGGAATCTTACCTCATGATAAGCGAGTAGTTAACGCCGCCCAGCTTCATGTTCGTCTTCTGGAATAAACAAGCTGCTTAGAAAACCAAGACCACCTCAGAACACTCACCGCCACGATGTTCTGAAGAGTGACGGATCTGGTGTTGTACGCGTTCTTCTCAGTGACGTCTTGCGTGGTTATCTTGTATTCACGCTCGAGTTGCTTGATGTTCTCTGAAACAAAGAACTTCTATGATGCCTCATTGAGTATCCATACTGTGGAGATGCAGCTGGTCGGGTTGAATGAAGAGTAAGAACTGGATCTTCTTGTCCGCGGCCTTCTTGAAGCCGCTCTCCAGATTGACGGGTTGAATGACTGCGATGAAACTCGGCTTTGGGACCTGCATACCGCGCACGTTGCACTCCTGGAGCATCTTGGCAATGAAGTCTTGTCCGAGCTTGGTGTAGTAGTCGGGCGGGCGTCTGTCGGAGATGACGTACACGCCCCAATCCTTGACGGTGGCTCCGATGAGATACTTCTCATCATTCCCGGTCATCCACGTTCCGTTGCTGGGAGTCTTCTTGTTGGACTTGTACTTTATTTCTGGGGCATCAACGGTCCGGCCGCCTACTTCCATCGGCGCGTTGCCCACCACCAAGTGAGCATCACGAAGAGCACGGTGTGGGGCAGCTCCATTGAGGTGCAGGCTATTGCACTGCTCGTTGATCCTAGCCATACGGATGGAAGGTAACATGATGCTGGCCTAAATGAACTTGAAGTAAAACACTAGGAAAGGGGTTAAGGACGTGCCCTAAGTGTCTTTCCCAGTTGCTGGTCCGTCTGTTGGCTCTTGGTGATGCGTTGGTTCGGGCCAATGTAGAGCAACTCCAGAGGCATCTCGATGAAGTCACGGCCCTGGGCTCCCTCAGCGCTACGGCGCTTGATGCGAATAAGAACGGCGTCCGGATGCTGAAGAGCAATGCCGTACCTCTGCCTGAAGTAGTTCAGCACGGTGGTTGGAGCTCCGGTAGGATCCAGAAATCTGAAGGAGGAGATTATAACGCTATGATTCGGAGAACTTCGCCTACGTGTGACTTCGAGCCGAGTCCGCTGACACGCTATGGACAATGTAAGAGCGGGACGTGCCGTGGCGTGTTTCAACGTAGATGCCCTTCAGCAGCGCGCTGAGCCTCTCGATGTTCTCCTCCGAGAGCCTGTTAGGGTTGTATCGAAGCCCTTCCACTTTGTCCCAGAGTTTCATGCCCGCCGTGTGGAAAGCGCCCTTCTTCGCTGAAATGGAGACAGCATAAGTCCATCGAAGTCAGTCCGTGCACCTACCATCGAGGGCGAGGGCCAAGACGCCACCCTTGGAAGCCGAGTCACCTTCAATGACCTTTGCCGACTTCTGAACGCCGTCCATGAGCGTCACGCTGGGCTCCTCACCTATCTGACCGAAGGGGTGAGCAGATGCTGTGGAATAGCAAAGTCCAGAAGGGTAGGTCAGGAACTCATCACTGAAACGAATGCATCTTAGCGAAAGCCGAAGAAATGGAGCGCTTACAGGTGCTCATGAGCATACTGCGAAGTAGCAACTTCCACGAACTGCAGAAGTTCCCGCGAGCGCCTGTCAACAGCGTCGCGAGTGGCCAGTAGAGCACCCAGGGACAGCTGGAAGTTGTCGTCGACGGGCGAGATCCGGATGGTGATGCTGGCAACTCCTTCGAAGTCAACGTTGTTGCTAAGCTGCGCTTCTGCCAGCACTAATTCTTTGGTTCCCTAAAACGAACATCATCATGAGTCCAAGACAGGCACCGCCGCACCTCAACATCCAACTTGTGCAGCGTGTAGAGCTGGGCTTGAAGGTCGTAGTAGCGTGCCTTCTTCGGACCTCCGAAAAACTCGGAGGTGGCGACAGCGAGATCCAGCGCGGCGCGGCACTTCCTCTTACGGTCCACTGCGATGGAGCTGAAGTCCAAGAGTCTTAGAAATGGACTAAGAAAAGCTGAACCTACTCAGAGTCCGACACTCGGACCATGTCGACCATGCGGAATCCACCTCCCCTCGCTGGCACCTTCATTTGCATGTCGACGTGGTACATGAAGACGGGGAGCTTCGCCTTCATATCCAAGGAGAACAAGTTGGTCTTCAGATTGAGGGTGTTCTTGGGACCGTTCTTTTCCTTGACTTTCTCAGCCATCGTGGCATTGACCCGCAAGTTGGTGACGCCCACGGTGAGTTTCTCCATAGCTGACTGAAGAGAGCGTAATACAAGAAACGAAGGGTGTGAGACATGACACAGCTCACGGACAGGCACCACGGGAAATCATAGAGCCACGCATCAGATAATGGCTACGGACAAAGCTACAGATCAAGAAGGACAAAGACCGAAAACAGACCAACCAGCGGAAGGTACCCTGAGGTCGGTTGCGGTTGGGCGAGGGAGATGCTTTAGGCGTCGAACGATACGAACGGTCAGTTCTTCTCGAAACCCTTTCAGTTTGAATGACAAGAAGGTTAGTAAGATATTTCGTACTTGACATTCTCTCCGAGAGGAAGAATCGATGCAGGACCAGAATTGGTAGGTCAGCTGTGGCGTAGTGCCACCAATTCGAGCTTCATTATTATCTGGTGCGGTACCATGTCAGTGACGAATAGCACTCATATAACATTCCTAGAAGCCCGTCTTTATGTGTTCGTAGGGTCTTTGTTGACACGTGAACTAGCCCAGTGAACACCTCATGGTAGGAGTCTCCAATGAAGTTCTGAAAGGACGGAGGGCTTCTGGGACAGATTCTGCGGAACTCACCACCTCGCGCTGGAAGGTGAGGATCTCCTGGATCTGACACTTGGGCACCATCTCGTTGGAACAGGGCACGCTGTGGCCCGTGATGGCGTTGAAGTTCCACTGCAGGGCCAGCTGCTTCTTGTCCCTGACGAAGCTACCGTACCTCAGCTCGCAGATGACGTCTTCGTAGCGTCTCTGGATGTAGTTCCGGCGCAGGGAGAGCTCCCGTCCGCAGATCGGATACTCCACGTAGTCCTGAGATATTTCCTATTCAGTCTCCTGGACTGACTGCAGACAGTCTACGTGTCTCCTAGACCGTCTACGTCTGCAGGCGTACCTCCTTCATGGGGACGACCCTGGTGCACGGGATGTCTACCGTAATCTTGGAGTGGGAGATGAAGTGGCCATCCCGGGCGACCTCCAAGAAGACGTTGGGCGTCGGCGTCCGATGCAGCTTCAAGTAGAGTGCGTTCTTGAACACGGTCTCCGGAGAGACGCGGAGGCTCTGACCCTCCGTGAAGGAGAGCTTCACGCGGTCGTCGAACACCGGACTGCTCCGCTTCTCGTCCATCTCAAGCCAGAGGGTACGGTAACCGCGCACAGAGAGACGTCTCCGACAGCGAGCAAGCGTCCCACCACACGCACCCTGACTGATGACGCGACGGTCGTCTCGGAGTTCCTTTTCGCGGGTTGGACTTGGAAGACACTCAAAGGCGCGCTGATTCCAAACAAGGCGAATCGCTCTCAAGAAGGAGAGTCCCGGAGGCGGTCTTGGAGAAGATGGACCAGGTAAAGCGATGCGGTCCAGCCTTGCCAGTCGTTTATGCTCTTCTTCGCATTCCTTTGTCGCATTGCTCGCGCACTTTATCCCGTGGACGCGCGTCTCCTTCTTATCTCCGTTTTCATTCGACGCCCGTTCCAGAGATGACAGATGCCATTCCGTCTTCGTCAACGTGTCCTCCGGCGGAGTCAGTAGTGGCCAACGGCGACGTCGACGAGGCCAATGGAAAGGAGAAGCCGACGGTCGGAAAGAGCCAACTGCTTCGGATCTTCCGGGAGTTCATGGTCGGCGCGGCAGAGAAGGAGAAGACGTTGAAGAAGGTCTTCGAGATTTCGGTAAGTCCGCTTGGAAGTGGGGGATATGGGACCGGTGACTTTTAGTGCTTGACCTTTAGGTGTTTGGACTTTGGCGACGATAATTTCAATTTTTGGGAAATATTTTAAGGATCACCAGAAGAAACATTTCTGATCGGATAAATACAAAATTCGGACTCTTCCCTCCAACATCTCTGCTCATTACTAGCTTCTTCACTATCCTCTTTTCAGCAACAGGGCACCGAGGAGTTTCTGAGGCTTCTACCAGACGTCCTCGTGGTGATAGAAGCCGAAGTGACCGACAGCACCAAGGACAGGTTTATCGACATCGTGAAGTCGATCGCGCACAACGTAAGTCGCCCCTTCTTGAGCTTCTCTGACCCACACGTTGCAGAAAGTCTTTCCTGAGGACGTCCTGAAGACGGATCTGCCGACCTTCGGCGACTCCGACGGGCCCTGTGTTGGAAACGCGAAATCACGTTACAACAAGACGAGAACACGTCTCTAGTAGGTCCTCCTGGAGTCTTCTCTTCTTAGGTGTCATTTAGCTACAAGCAAACCAAATACAACCTGTTCAACGAGGAGAACGAAGGGTTCGCGAAGCTGGTCGTGGAGTTGTTGGACCAGTCCTACCAACAGTCCACCGCCGAGGAGCTCTCCTCCCGCCTGCAGCTCTTGATAGGTATGTGGTGACGTTCTCCTTAGCTAAAAATAGCAACTCCCTCTTCAGGTCATTTCAAAGTAGACCCCAACCGTGTCGTCAACTTCGTCCTCGACGCCTTCGAACAATGCCTTGACCGCCGGGAAGTCTTCGTGGGCTTGTTGAGGAGCTTCGATGTCTCTCCCGAGAATCTGATCCACCACATCGCCGTGAAGCTGAGATTCTACACGGTAGGAACGACTTCTCCAAATGCAGTCCCTTCAACTCCTTACAGAGAAGCGGAGACGTAACACCCTTTTCGCTGTACCTACTTATCGCCGTTCTCATCGACGAAGACTTGGTCGACGTGGAGGCCATAATCCCTCACATGACCATGAACAACGCCAAGCTGAGGATTGACGCCAAGGAGCGCCTGGAACGCACCAAGAAGAGGGTCAAGAAGGCAGAGACCATCTCCACGGCCAGCATGCAGCTCAACGGGGACCGCGAGAGGAACATGGACATAATGCCCTCCGAGGAGTCCAAGGCGGGCATCCCCCTCTCCTCGGCCACGGCGATCCAAGAAGAACAGGACGCCAAGCTGGCTATGGACGACAACGACGACGTAAGCCCCTTCTTGCCTTCCGGAGAGGACCCTTCTGATTCACTTCAGGTCAAAACGCTCGGAATGAACCAGAGACTTGGCCTTCTTTGCGCCCTTCTCGAAGTTCGCAACTGGGAGCGCGCCAGCTTTCTTCTGGACCGGTTTCCGGAGTACTACCCGGTGAACGTATCGTAAGGAGCCGACTTGAGAACCATTCTAACATCGCTTTCAGAGCCCGTGTGGCCAAGGCGCTGGCATCCATCTTGTCCGAAGCCGTCGTCGACTTCTACGACAGGTAAGGTTTCCACAAAGCTATTATCAGAGCACTGAATTACAAGCTTCTTCGGTTAGAAGGGGCCTTCTAAAGTCATGTTCACGTTCTCTAGGACACTATTCTATAAGAATGTCATGGCTCTTGGTGGTGGTCGAATCGTCTAAGTACGCTAAACGTCACATTTCAGCAAATACGTTCCGGAATGGTCGCTGCCGACGTCTTCAAAACAAAGCACACCCAGTGACACCGACGAACTCGCTCCTCCAGTGAAGGGCAAGTGCTTCGAGGCGAACAGCTGGAACGATCTCGTGGATGGACTGGCTCCGATCTACCAGAACCTCGGTCCCTACGTGGCTTGCCGTCCCGACGTGGTCTACATGCTCGTGCGACTGTTCGAGATCTTCTTCCGGGAGCGCAAGAACGACGAATCGCTGTGCAGTTCCACCCACTCCTCTGCAGGTATGTCCAGAGATTTCCCTATGGAGTCCACAGAGCATTTCAGTAGCCGAGAAGATCATGGACATCATCGACGAAGTCATGCTTCCTTCCCTCTCCTTGTCTGACTACAACTGCGCCCTTTCCGAGGAGATGTGGTCCCTCCTGTCCCTCCTCGACTACAAGCACCGCTATCGCATGTACGGTAGGTGGAATACCGTACATAGTATGCGATTCCACGGAATCTCAATCAAAAAAGGAAAGGTTCTTGGCAAAACGCGATATGTCCTCAAGTAGGTCCGCCTCTCCGTCTCGTCTACTTTTTGGCTTTTAGGCGTCTCAGCAAGGATACGGTGCGTATGATGGGCCGCCAGCTGGGAAAGCTCTGCCACACACACCCCTCCGTGGTCTTCGACTACATCCTGGGTCAAGTACAGACGTTCGAGAACCTGATCGAGCCCGTCGTCGACTCCCTCAAGTACCTGTCCGCTCTAGAGTTCGACGTGCTGTCGTGTAAGTCTTTTCGTTTTGTAGCGTTTCGCTATCGCCTCCTTGTAGATTCCATCATCAGATCTCTGTCCGAAGAGGGCAAACATCAGCTGAAGGAGTCTGACGGCACCTTCAGCCCATGGTTACAAGCTCTGGCGAACTTCGTGGCCAACGTCTTCAAGCGCTACAACATCGAGCTGACCGGCCTCCTCTACTACGTGCTCAACCAGCTCCGCGACAAGCAGAGGTACGATAGATCCAAAGACTCTTGAATGAATCTTGTTTGCAGCTATGATCTGATAGTGCTACGAGAAGTGCTCCACTCGATGTCCGGGATTGAAGTAGGAACTCATCTTGCCGACGAGCAGCTGGAGGCGCTCTGTGGAGGCGAGTTCTTGCGATCAGAGGTAGGAGATCTAAGGAAAACCGAAATGTTCTACGTCCCATTCAGAGTGGCTCGATGACGAACGTGAAGATGAATCGCCGAGCGGTCATCCGGCTGCGAGACACCCTACTTAAGGACGATCTTCTGTCGGCGCTGTGCATCATGATCGCCCAGCAGAGCAACTGGATCGTCTTCCACGAGTCCGAGGATATCCCCGTGAAGTTGACCGGAGTCATGCTGGACAAGGTAGGCTGAAGCAGGTTGGACTTAGAAAACATCCTTTGTAGTGCCAAGAGACGCTCGTCCAGTGCGGAAGCTTCTTGTGGTCGAGCAGCACGAAGTCCCCGGCCATGCCCCTAGCCCCGGAGCTCATTTCCAAGTACGACTTGAGCCCAGAAGCCGCCTTCTTCCTCACGAGACCCTACTACGCTCGACAGATCAAGCTGAAGTTCGAACGTAGCCGGGACCAGCTGGCGGAGAACAAAGACAAGGACAAGGAGGGCGAGTCCGTCACTAACGTGGACATGGAGGTACACCCTCTTCTCTCTACTTGACTTACCTTCCTTTTTCAGTACATCCTGTACAAGGCCGCCTTCGACGAAGTGGTCAACGAACTCTCCGAGCAGCTCTACAAGACATTCCCCGCCGGCTTCTTCGACGACCTCACGGCCAGGTAGGAGAGGAGCGCCCCTATCTTCATATCAACGTCCCTTATTTCAGAGTCTACATCACCTTCTGGCTGCTTTCGAGCTCCGACATCACCGTACCCAAGAAGTCGTACGAGCGAGAGATCGAGAAGGTGAAGAAGGATATCGAGACGCTGTGTCAGAACAACGACATGGTAAGACTCTCCCGGACGAGCTTCTTCTAACCCAGATTCAGAAACGCGAGAAGAACCAGAAGGAAGAGAAGCGGCTGAAGGAGCTGCTCCAAGGCTTGGAGTCCGAACTGGAGGAGCAGACGATCCACGTGGGGCGCGTCAGGAACATTCTGAAGTCGTCGAAGGGTGAACTCTTCGCGCTGAAAAGTGGGACTTCTTCCAATTTCACGTCCAAATCGTCCGTTGCAGGGAACTCCGCCGACCAGATGCCTCGGTTCATGCAAGCCTGTGTGCTTCCGAGGGCCGTGTGCACGGAAGTCGATGCCATGTACTGCGCCATGTTCATCGAGCTGCTTCAAACTCAGGGAACCGCCTTCTTCCAAACCGTGGTCTTCCTCAACAAGGTCGGTCTTCTAACCTTTAAGAAGAGTAGTGGGGCAGGAAGAAGCATTCGGGTCCAGCCTGAGGAGTGACCATAAGCTTCCTTTTTACACCCTTGATTGCAGCTTATCCCGGATGTGTTCCTTATCCTGGCGAATCTCTCCGAAAACGAAGCCAACTGCTACGGCAAGTTCCTGTGCTGTCTCACGGAGCTCATCAAGCGGTGGCGGGAGGAACAGTTCTTCAACAGTGAGATCCACGGCACCCCCGGGATGTGCACCCGTTGGCGCGGGAACGACCAGATCACCTTCGACTGCTTCAAGACCATCACCGAGAACATCTACATGCGCTTCAGCCGCTCCGTTTGCAACGCCATCAGCTCGGACAACTACACCCTCATCCGCAATGCGCTGTTCGTCTTGACCAAGGTAAGCCCTAGGAGTACTTGGGACTTGTGAGACGATAGATCCCTTCAGATGCTTCCGATGTTCCCCTTCGCGATGTTCCACTACGACCTGATCGTGGAGCGAGTGCGGAATCTGAAGGAGAGGGAGAACAACTCGCGAAGGGATCTCAGCTTGATGGCCGCCAGCTACGCCGGGCAGCTCAAGAAGCAGGTCACGAAGAACATTCCGAACTTCGAGGAGCAGATGAAACAGGTACTGTGGCACGAGTCCCTATCCGTCGATGACTCTCTGTGTTTCAGAGGGAGCTGAAGGAGCAGAAGAAGGTCCAGGAGCAAAAGGCCCAGAGCAAGGAGGCAGCGAAGGAGCAGAAGACCCCTTCTAAGCGGAGTGCCTCGGACTCTTCTGAAGAAGATAAGAAGGAGGCCTCGAAGGAGAACGGGTCCGGCTCCAAGAAGCCTCGGATGGAGTCGGGTGAGAAGTCCAGTGAGACGCCCAAGACACCCAGAAGTGAGACGCCTAAGTCGTCTTCTGAGAAGTCGGAGAAGGGCAAGCAGGACGAGACTACCGTGCCCGAGGACAAAAAGAAGAAGTCCCCCGAGATGCCTCCTCCGGCTGTCAAGGAGAAGAAGCGCATTGACACTCCATCGTCTAGCAGACGCGACTCCGAGAAGCCGAAGGCTAAAGAAGGCGAATCTCGCAAGGATTCCAGTGCTCCTACGACAGAGAAGACGTCGCACAAGAAGCAGGTGAAGAGCAGTTCTTCTTCCGAGGATCAATCCAAACAGGTAATGCAGCCAGAGAATAGGTTCGGAAGGGCTAAGAGGCCAAGAAGGGCGCAAACTTGCAATTGGATGTAATGAAGCTAAGGAAACAGAAAGGCTAAGGCTAAGAAACTCAAAGTCCCAAATTGAATTGTGAATTCAACTTATCATTCTAAATTATACCATTAATTTATTGTTCTAAACTGTTTTAAAAGGTCTCAATAAAATTCTAAGCTTTAAAAAGTGGCTCAATTCTAAATCGTTCTTTTAAGAAGACGCCGGCTAAGGATTCCAGCAAGGAGACGAGGGATTCCGGCAAAGTCTCGAAGCGCCGGGCGTCGTCCACTCCGGACATTCCAGAAGGAGACTCGCGGAAGCGAGACAGCTCCAAGGAGAACGGCTCTGGGCAGAAGAAGCCTCGTGTAGAAGGCCCTACGGACAGCCAGAAGAAGCCTCGGGACAGCTCTGCGGAGTCTGTCCAGAAGAAGCCCCGTATAGAGGGGCCCACAGAAGGGCAAAAGAAGCCTCGAGATGGCTCTGCGGAGTCTGGGCAGAAGAAACCTCGTGTGGAGGGTCCTAGTGACGGCCAGAAGAAGCCGCGCACCGATAGTTCCGCGGAATCGTCTTCCTCGAAGACATCTGAAAAGACAAAGAGCGCCGAAAAGAAGGACGACTCTACCGTATCCGAGGATAACAAGAAGAGGAAGGCGATCTCCCCACCCCACGACAAGAAACGTTCTGAGCAGAGCTCCTCGGCTCGACGTGTGTCCAAGGAGTCGGAGAAGAAGCCTGCCACGCCGAAGTCTTCATCGAGTGACGTGGAGAAGGACAAGTCGAAGGAGAGGGCGAATGAGCCGGAAAGGGACAAAGCGAGGAAAGAGCGGAGACAACACTCCTACGATCGGAACGACAGAGGAAGCGACAGAGGAAGCGATAGAGGAGGCGACAGAAGACACAGTCGGAGATAGGTTTGGCACTAACATCGATGTTGTTGTTTTTGAATTGACTGTTGTTGTTTTTTGATGATCTACGTACGTGTCACCATAAAGGTTTAGATTTGAAGGTCAAGTCTTTCCATGTCTTTCAACAGGGCTACTTATCTGGGACGACGTGAGACCAGTTTCCGTATATCATTATTATTACTTAAGGCTTAAATTATTAACGGGTGCAAGACGGCAAGGATAACAACAAACAACGCGGGAAATAAATAACCGTCTGTTCAGTGAGCTAAGTATGACAAGACGAGTGGTGGAGACCGAATGCGGATCACAGTTTACAGACATAGTGTCTAGTCTAGAGTAAAGGCCTTGAAATGTTTTGAAAGCACGTGCCAGAAGCGCTCCTGAGGACTGCGTTAGTATCCTTGTAACCCGTTGTACACTTTCGGCACGGTGTCCGCTTGCTTCAGAATCTCGGAAATGAGCTTCTTCTGCTCGGCGGTGAGTTCACCTCGAGGGAACTCCACGTCGAAGGTGATGTAGAGGGTTCCCCGCTTGCTGACGTCTTCCACGGAGGGCATTCCCTCGTCCTTCTTCCGGATCTTCGCTCCAGGCCAGGTTATTTTGTCGCGACTGACGTTGACAACGTGACCGTCGAGATGCTTGATTTCCATTTCGAAGCCATTCAGGGCTTGCTCCAGGGAGATGGTCACGTTGGTGTACAGATCCAGGCCTCTGCGCTCGAAGACGTTGTGCTTCTGAAGTCGAATGACGAATTTGAGGTCTCCAGGATCTCCTTCGATATGGGGTTCTCCCTCGCCAACGAAGACTTGCTCTTGACCCTCTTCGACGCCCACTTCAACCTCAACCTAAAATAGAAGGATTGGAGGTCATCACTACAAAGTTACAGTATACCTCTAGGATACGGGATTCAGTGACGAGCTTGACATTCGGACACTCGTCACAAACTTTGACTTGGAACATCTGGAAGCGCCCAGCTCCCATCTGCTGGGTTCGCATTTCATGGCGGCAGTTACATTGACGCGTTCCGGAAGTCTGCTTGTAGACGGACTTCTTTCGCCGTACCTCCACGAAGTGGCCATTGTAAATCTAAAGATCGAAAGTGGAATTGAACATCAGAGACCAGCAGAAACCGACCTCTTCAAGCGTAACCCAGAGATCAACGACGACATCGGCTCCCTTGGGCGTTCCTTCTTCATGTTCGTGGCTGCCTCCTCCGAAGAAGTCTCCGAAGAAGCTGGAGAACGGGTCTCCTCCTCCGCCACCGCCTCCACCGCCCATCTTCTGTACTCCCTCCTCGCCGTGGCGGTCATAAACCTTCCTCTTCTCCGGGTCGCTCAACACTTCATAAGCCGCGCCCAGGTCTTGGAACTTCTCGTGCGCCTCTTCGTTCCCATCGTTTCTATCGGGATGGTGTTCCTTGGCCAGCTTTCTGTAAGCCTTCTTTATCTGGTTCGAGTTGGCATTACGTGGGACTCCAAGGATCTTGTAGAAATCACGACCTGCAAGGAGAGGATCGTCTTAAGAGCTCCTTCTACACAAGGAAGTACCTCCAAGCACATCAATGACCTGTAATGACAGGAAAACGACGAGAAGAAAGGCGCCCTTGAGGTTCATGACCTGGAAATAGGAAGGAAATAAGGATGGAACATTTGCCACGTGACATCAGGGTCCACGAACAAGAAGAAGACGGAAAGTGTCCTTGGAGAGGTGAAGGAAAGGGAGCGGCTCCACCTCCCTCACCGCCGTCGGTCTCTCACTCCATGGGAAGACCCGGGAGACAGCAAGAAGCGACTGTTTCCTGGCTAAAGCCCACTTGGAATGCGTCCGTCCGGCCACGTCTGGCTCGACCACCCACGGCGTGGATGTCATGATGTGGCAGAGACGGATGGATGCCACCTCCCACCTCTATCTTCGCCTGATTTTATCGCTTCCGCATACGGTATCCGTCCTCAGGCAGGTCGTTTCGAGGATCGAAGGTCACAGTAGGCGGAGAACAGCGTCCCCTCGCGTAAATCTCTCGGGGCGATTCGATCGGACGCGTTGGAGCGCTCGGATGGCGGAGAAGGCGAGAAGTGGGAGTCGCGCATTCGCGAATTTTCTGTAGACAGACACGTGGCACCTTTCGTCTTGCAGGCTTCACTTGAGACGTGCAATTTGCAGACTGAGACGGTTCTGCGGAGACCGAACACTTTATTTTCTTCTTTTCCTTCGTTCCTTTAGGTTTCCAGCAGATCCTGGAGCTTGGAAGCAAAAAGGGAGTGCGAAAACGACCGAATTTGCAAATTTGAGACGTCTCAACTGAAATCTGGAGACCGAGAGTTTCCTTGAGACGGACACGTGTCTCTTTCGTACTTTTGTTATTATCTCGCTTACTACAGTAAATAAAATTTCTTGAAAGTGTGAAGTGCCAATGTGATAAGCAATTTAAAAGGTTCTTGGCCTCTGCAGGTGGAGGATTTGGGTTTCCTTTCTTCTTCGTGGATTCTTTGGGTCTTAGGCATGATCTTCTTGAGAATCGTAACAAGAAGTGTCCTATTAATTGTTCTTCTTTAAATGGTTATGGGTGGTTCAATTGGACGCGTGGAAGATCGGAAATCTTCTCTAGACACGTGGAACTTTGCTTTCAACAACTGTTTCAGATTTTGCCTTTATTCTCTACTTCTCCGTTATCGACCGGATGAAGATGAGACCCTCCACGGTCACAGTGCTGCTTTTGGCGCTGGTAACCATCGCCTGGGCTGAGAAGCCTAGCGAGTACGGAGACCGACCCAGGGGAGTGCCTCTAAGCAGTAAGTCCTTAAAGTGTCCAGCTCCTTTGAAACTCTTCATGTTGCAGAAGGTGCCCTTTACCAGGAAGATGCTGGCGATTTCGAATGCCTGGATGGAAAGAAGAAGATCCCCTTCGAGCAAGTTAACGACGACTACTGTGACTGCGACGACGGAAGCGATGAGCCGGGCACTTCTGCCTGTTCCAACGGAAAGTTCCACTGCCTGAACATCGGCCACAGGGCGCTGGACATTCCTTCTTCTCGAGTGAATGATCACATCTGCGGTAAGCGTTGACTTCGTTATCAAGTATCTGACGACTTGCAGATTGCTGCGACGGAAGCGATGAGTGGGAGGAGCTTGTGTCCTGCCCCAATGTGTGTTCCGAATTGGGCGCCCAGGCTCGTGAGGACGCTCAGAAGCGCGCCGCCACCAGAAAGGCTGGATTCGAGGAGCGGAAGAAGCTTGTGGCCGAAGGACAAAGTCTGAAGGCCGAGAAGTATTCCAACGTCGAGAAGTTCAAGGCCGAGCTGGAGGCTCTCAAGCCACAGAAGGACGAACTGCTGGCCAAGAAGGACGAGATCGAAGCCAAGGAGAAGGAAGCGAAGGACAAGCACGACAACGCGTGGAACGGTACCTAAATGCCTAGAAGAATGCTTATGACATGTTTTGCTTTAGCCCTGCAAGAAGAGAAACGCAAGGCGGCAGCTTCTGCCATCTTCGGTCAGATCGATAAGAATGGCGACGACAAGTAAGAGTGCTTTCCGAAAACTATTCTAATCGGACTTCCTCCCCTTTAGGATCACAGTCAAGGAGATTCAAGAATTCGCGGTGTTTGATAAGGACGCTGACGGAACCGTCTCTGAAGAAGAAGCGAAGAGCTACTTGAAGGGCGGCGAGGAGGCCGACTTCCAAAACTACCTGGACAATCTGCACCACGACATCAAGGATGTCTTCTCTAAGCCCGCGGAAACCGAGAAGAAGACCGAAGAAGCGGTTGAAGATGAAGGAGAATCCGACGATGGTGTCGACGATCTTGAGGACATTGACAGCGAGTTCAGCAAGCACGAAGAGCAGCACGAAGTTAAGCCGCCTTATGACGAGGAGACCCAGAAGCTGATCGAAGGTTTGTCCGGGTTACTTATCAAGTTCTTGAATTCTGTGTTTGTAGAAGCCGATAAGGCCCGAACGGCATTCAACGACATCAACCGCAAGGTTTCCAACCTGGAATCCGACATCCGGTAAGTACAATTTCTGGCGTCTTCTTCCTACCGTACCCTGTCCAGTGATGCCGAGACCTTCGCCGAACAAGACTTCGGACCCGACTTCGTCTGGGCTGCTTTGAAGGGTCAGTGCTTGGAGAAGGTCGACAACCAGTACACATACAAGCTCTGCCTCTTCGACAAAGCCGTGCAGAAGGACCGAGGAAGCGAAGTCAGTTTGGGCTACTGGAACGCCTGGACCGGTTCTGAGACTGCCAAGCACAGTGAGCAGACCTACAACAATGGTCAGGGCTGCTGGAACGGACCCAACCGCTCCACGAAGGTCGTCATTAACTGTGGCGAGCGCACTGAGCTCACTGAAGTCAGCGAGCCTTCCAAATGCGAGTACATGTTTGTGATGACGTCGCCAGCCGCGTGTGAGGACCCCGAAAAGGACCCTCTTGTCCACACCGAGCTGTGAGCCTTCCTACACTGTGATATATCTTCTTCTTCTTGTTCTATCCAATAAATTAGTTTAGCGCTTATACATATTTCCAGATAAAGTTGGTTGTGGTACCTGCGGCGTTATTTCTTGACAGGTGTGCTGTGGTGTTACGGTAATTTGATGCTTAGGATTGTCAATGGCTAAACTGAAAGCGGCTCGGGGACCTCGATGTCCCCACATTGCGGACCACCGCGATGTGGTCGAGAAGAATTGCAACGTGATCTACAGGAGGGTCGTGTTCCCGGAGACGTACGAAGACAAAGTCAGGAAGGCCCGGAATGGATACTGCAGGTGGTGTGACCATAGCCTGGACTCGACGCTGTGTTGTTGCCTGCAGTGTCCCACCTTCGCTTGTCTAAGGCACATGTCGATCCACTTCAAGACCACACACCATGTTTTCGGTATGTATATGTCAGGAGTCAGGCTAGGACAGCGTCTTCGTAGCCATCCACCTGACTCAGGGTCACCTCCATTGCGCGGAGTGCGGGGACTACATCTACGACCGCAAGATCGAGGGCTTCCGTCGTGAGTGTGAGAACGCCTTCCGCAGAAGCCGTGGATTCACCTTCGGGAAGCACCAACACCTCTGGAATCCAAGCCAAGGAGAAATCGACGTTCTCCACAGCGACCACATGGTCGTGCTGCCCAACGACGAGGGAAGAGGTTGGTAAGAGTCGCCGTCCCGTTTCTAGCCTGCTTTAGGACTCCGCGGACTCGTCAATCTCGGGAACACATGCTTCATCAGCTGCATCATCCAAGCCTTGATGCACACGTCCCTCCTTAGGGACTACTTCATCACTGACCAGCACAACTGCAAATTCGGAGAGTTCTGCCTCATCTGCGAGATGTCCTCCATCTTCCAGGTTCGTCTCTCAGTTTTGTACCGTAAGACCGTCTTCTAGGAGTTCTACAGTGGCACACGTTCTCCGTTTGCTCCCTACAGACTTCTTTACTTGGTTTGGAAGAACGAGAAGCATCTGGCTGGCTATGAGCAGCAGGACGCTCATGAGTTCCTCATTTCGGGTAAGACAGTCAAGCGTGGCTACTGTATCATGGTCCGTTTCAGCTCTGAGTACGATGCATCACCAGGCCAGAAGCAGCTCCTTGAACACAACGACCCTGGACTGCAAATGCATCATCGATAGAATCTACACTGGCCAGCTCCAGTCCGCCGTCTGCTGTAGAAACTGCGGAGCCGTCTCTCGGAAGCTCGATCCTTTCAGAGACCTCTCGCTGAATGTCGATCAGACCACCAACGGCTCCGTGAGCGTGACCTTGGCCGAGTGCTTGAGGAGGTTTGTCGCCCGAGCCGAACGATCCTTCTTACCCGCCTTCAGATACACCACGCCCGAGCCTTTGGATGACGGGAAAGGGATAAGATGCGAGCATTGCACCCAGATCGCTACTAGGACCCAGCAACTGACGCTGTACAAGCTCCCTCTGGTGATGTGCTTCCACCTGAAGCGCCTGGTCCACCACAAGGCCAAGAAAAGCAACGTGGAAGTGAGCTATCCCGAGTATCTGGACGTGACGGAGTTCACGTCGCCCTACATACTGAGAAGACAGAACGGCATCCAACCGAGTCCGCTGGACGACCCCAACGAGAAGCTAAACACCCTGAAGAACCGGTACGCTCTCTTCGCGGTGGTGAACCACTTCGGGACAGTCGAGGCCGGCCACTACACGTGCTTCGTGAAGCACCAGATGAAGAAGTGGTATCTGTGCGACGACGAACGCATCATAGAGACGTCGCCAGAGGTGGTCTTGGGCAGCGAAGGCTATCTCCTTTTCTACCACAAGCAGTTCTTAGAGTACGAATGAGGAGGAAGATGGGATGAAGATGATCTACGGGTGACGCTGAAACGGGTTTTGATGACGGGTACTTGTTCTCTGTATTTATAAGTTATGTACAAAGACAAGCTTATGAAATACAGAACCGGGGCTGCGCGCGCAGATTGCGCTTTGTTATTTTTCTCCCAGTAGTAGGTTGTTGCCCCAATGGTAGTAGCGCGTTTCTATGTTTCAAGTAGCGCGGCCATACATGAGCGCAGAGGTAGCGCAGTTGTGGTTTACTTCTGGGAATTGGAGCTCTTTCTGCCATTGAAGCCCAGGAAACTACAGTCCAGTGGCTTTCAGCACTCTTCTTGCACACATGCTATGCACACTCCCATTTAAAAGCTTCAATGGTTGCGCGCGAGCTCGCTTACCGCTGCATACGGACCACACACACAGTTTTCGGAAAGTTCGTACATTCGGTCTGTCTGGATACGGACGCACGCACACACACTGTCTGGCCTTTCTCCTTTATTTAGTAGTTTGATCCTGTTGGCGATCAGTTGGGACTCGCTCCATGGCCTATTCCGCTGGGCACGGTCTCCTCGGGGATGGACGTTCCGTCGCCTACTTCTTCGGTGGGGGTGACGCCGCTTCCGATCGGGGGCCGACGATCCTGCTCGGGCTCCTGGCGAGTGCAGCAGCAGTTTCCCATTGGATCTGGAACGAGAGGCGACGGTGAGAGGAGTCGGAGAGCGAATGACGGCTGGCGGTGATGAGGTGGGTCCGGAGCCCCTTTTATGGAATGGCGCATGCGACTTTTTCGACAGACGTCCTTTGGTGATGCGTCAGAGGTAAACAGAGAGTCACCGCGAAGGACGTCTGATAAAGGCGATCCGTGAGTCACGCTCCTCCTTTGACTCTTTGGGAGATAAGCGGGACGGAGAGCGGCTGGGTCAGTCGGGACTGGTCATCTCTGTGGGAGAAGCCTTCTCGGTTATGGTAGGCCCGGTGGCGCGATGGACTTGAGGTTTGGAAAGAGACGGCTTTCTATATCTCGCAGACTCGCAGACGCAGACGCGGACTTTTCGCGGTGGCCATAGCTGGCAGCTATGTGTGTATCCTTAGAGGTAGTAAAAAGACGAAAACTCCCGGAAGCAAAGGCAAATCATTTATTTATTCAAATTCAAATGTCAGGAAGAAATGTTGTTGTACCTATCAATGTTTTGAGTTGTGTTGTCGCCCTGTCCCGCCACTTGACCAAATCGTCCTTCGTTATGTCCATCAGGCTCTGGCCCATCGCCAATCGTGATGCGTAGAGGGCGGTGTATACGGCGCAATTGTAGGAATCGTTCTGTGCCGCAAACGTTGCTGGGTCCGGGTACTCGATGTCCAGTGATGTCCAGGTGGACGGCGCCGTAGTCCTTCGAGCGACGTTGAGCGAGCCAGAGTCATAGACGGTTTCCAAGGCTTCCTTCACTTCTTCTTCCCGCTCCGTCGGCAATCGTCGGCCGTGCTGGTGCCGGCCGGAGTCCAGGCTCGCTGAGTGCATTCCCTATGCAGATGGAGTGTACGACAGCGGTGGTCTTCATCGGTGTCATCAGTTTGAATAGGACGACAGACCGGATACCGACTGGCCGCTGCAGTTGATCCACGTCGTCCTGCAGTGTTTCGGCGGCGTTCTCCTTTAGCAGATAGTTGAATACGCGCAATTTGTACTCGTCATAGTACGAGGGTACTACAAGCACTTCTCTGGCGGGTTGCATAGATGGCAGTTTTACCCTATTCTATTTTGGAGGTGCAGAGGGAGACATGTCTGCAGACCATGTCTAGACTTTGTCTAGCCATCAGGTCTCATTCGCTGGAGCTGGACGTTGTAAGTTCCTTCGTATGCGACTTCCGCTCGACGCGCGATACCTCCTTGTAGAAGAACATGATGGGAGAATCGAAGGTGACGAGAAATGATCGATTGGCTGCCGCTCCAGGAGAGAAGACCATCTGATGCGTGAAATGTTCGAAGCAAGAAGGCAAGAAGAAGGAGTGCAGCGGAGAGAGCTGGGAGGAGCCTTCTAGAACCTGTTCTTCTCGCCTGATTCTGACTGGAGTACTGAAGTTGCTAGCAGACGTCAGAAGCCAGAAGGTGAGAGGGAGAGATCTCCAGAGAGCTTTTGGGACGCCGAAAATCTGGAAAGGTGTTAACTGGAAAAGGCTTCAGTATAGTCCTTCTTAGAAGGTTTAAAACAGATGTGGACGGCCCACAACTAGACTGACAGGCCTCGCTAATCCCTCGTCTTCTCACCTGATCCTCGCTAGCTCACAGAAGTGAAGTGCCTGAAGAGTCAAGTAGCCGAACAGTGCGAGGGAGACGGATCGGAAAAACTCTCGAACAAATCTCCGGGACGCGACTTGGCCGAGGGTTGTCCCAGTCCGTCGCCACCGCCGCCGAAGTAGCCCGGGTCGTCTTAAAAGCGCTCCTTATCGCCGGAGAGTGGGCGCGGTGACTCAGAGCACCTTCGGGGCCCTTTTACGGCGGAGTTTGCGGAAACGGCCGGGCGCCTCCGACGGGAAATGCGCGTTTTCGACGCGTCGCTGCGCCTGAGAAGGGCGGAGGGCGAGAAGCCGAGAAGCTGTGGCCGCGTAGGACTAAAGGGTTGAGGAGACTTCTTGACACTGGATTTCCATAGATCCTACCTCTACGGAGAAGCCGAGAAGTAGCATCTTCTTCTTCGACCCGGAAGTGACGCCAACTGATCTTACCGACCGTGGGCGCCTTCTTATCAGTGGAGCGTTTGCATAGAGCAGGGCGTTCCGGAGAGAAGCAATGATTTTGAAAGCCTTGTGCGCACTGGTCCAAGTCCTAACTTCTATTTGACCTTTCGTATTCCATGTTTCCAGATGAAGGCATGAATTAGGGCGCCAAGTTTCGCAAGACTCCGCCTCGACCAACTTCCAAGCACTTGGGTAACGTATTCATTTACAATACAGAGTTTATACAGAGTTTTTTTGTTAATACGGAGTTTCGGCGGTCGAAGGGCTACGGTAGGTGGAATCTGCAAGGAGGTGGTCGTCAAGGATCCGGTCCGAAGGGACTTACCGTGTGTGCATCTTGCTGTCGTCGTGCACGTCCATCTCCGTCGCTTTGAAGTCGTTCAGTTCTTGGCGTATTTTCGCCTGAAGAGAAGAAGATTTGAGGGATCCTTCGAGTCCAACACACCTTTTCAGTCACAGAAAGGCTCCTCCAGGGCTTCGAGGTTCTTCTGTCGTACATCTCGACCCTGGTCACCTCCACGAAATCGTTGAACTTGATGATCTGCTGCGCCTGTAGGTCTTGCACGGTTGGGCGGTAGCTGAACTTCCGGAATAGCACCCTCTTCACTTCGTCCATGTTCTTCCGGGTTACTGTAACCGTGTCTTCCTCCTTGAGAATATTCCGTAGTTCCAGCTCACGGAAGGAGGGCCTCTCTGAGAGCTTCCTAGAAGGGTGTTGTTAGTGCCGCCACGTCACCTTCTTGGACTTACCTCTCGAGCTTCAAGGCGACCACCTGCATCTTTCCGAAGCGCTCGTCGGACGTCTGGTTGGGGATGTCGTCCACAAGTCTTGGTAGGTCCGTCCTCCTCGCCAGAGTGTCGCGGCGGCTTATCCGCGCCGCGAGGGCTTCAGAGGGGTTTGCCTCCAGCTTCGAGGCGATCGTGGGATTCGTACTCTGGGCCAGGCGGCGTATTCGCCTCGCCTCGGGCTCCTCCGTGTCGTCCCGGTACTGGATGTCCGGCTCGGTCGCCGAATCGACAAGTAGGCGGCTCGGGAGTGGGACAATCCTGCTTGGAGCGCCCGGGTGCTTCAGTGCGGACCGTTCGGGCTCCGCTGAGAGGTCTGGCACTCGCATGGGGATCCTCTGGATGCGGCCGGCGCGCTTCGGAGTCCTGTGTGGAGAGTTCACCTTTGGTGCTGGAGGCTTGGAAGACCTAGGAACGGTAAACAAGGAGGAGAGACGATTTGCTTACGAAGGAGGTGCAGATGGACCTTCATCGTTCCCTGAAAATAACAGAGATAATCACTTGGGAGGATGGGAGGGGAACTTACGGGGATTTTCGGATGTCGAAGGGGGTGAGGGGTTCTTGTCGTGGAGTAGCAGCCCGGGAGCCTCAATCTACATAGAACTGTGAAGAAGAGGAAAACGAAGAGAGGACTCACATCGGCGCCGGCAGCGACAGGCTCCAAGTGTTCCAAGTGGCGGAAATCTTCCGGAGATCCGATCAAGGAGGGAGTGATCGTCGTCCTCCGCTTCTGAAAAGATATAGATAGACATGTCTCCAATGCAATCTTTTTCACTTTCAGCCTCTGGACTGCCTTCTTTCCACCCACAAAAGAATCATAACAACGAAAAGAGAGCAAACTAACTATGAGCGCTTCTCTCCATACAGAAAGACATGTCTCCTCACCTTTGCAGACGTCCTGAAACAGGATACTATGTCTCGTAGACGGAACTTGTGGGGTTTAGGACTCTTCTTGGCGATCATGTTCGTGGGAGGGAGTCGCCACCTGAAACAGAAGAAGAAGTGAAGCTAAAGATTTCAAAGCTGCAGAGACACTCGCGACAAATATTCTCGGCAACAAGCGAGCGAGTGCTTCCGTGTCCCGCGACCTCTTCGAAATCGCCGGAGACTTTGCTACTTGGGGCGATATCGGAGATCTTTCTTCTCGTTGCCCCAACACAAAGCGATGTCGATATTCAACGGCATAGCGAAGATCGAATCAGATTTTCGGTAGACACACCGACGTTCAGCTTCAGACGTTTATGTCGCGCGCTGTCTATGTCTAGAGGTCTGCAGGACATAAGACAACACACAGGGTGTCTAAAACAATGGCTCCAGTAGGCCATGTTCAAGAAATCTCCCAAGTTTCTCGTCTACGGAGGGATCGCCCCACTTCAGCCAAGGGGCTACTTCACCCAGCAGTTTAAAGCAACCATCTATTCTTCACAAAATCAACATCTAGGAAGCAAATAACCCGTAAACAAGCATATTCAACTTTTCAAAACAGCGAAGGCAACGACGAAGGCGATAACGATGTCGGCCAGGTAGAACTCGAAGATGTTGAGCTCCTGCGCGGCTGCAAGGCTGAAGTGGGGCGAGTCCACAGTGGCTAACTTCAGGCGGTGTTCCAAGATGGCGTAGGGCTCCGTAGTGGGCTTGTCGGCCAGCATACTGGCCAGCTTCTTCGCGTTCTCGGTGTACTTGGGCTCGTTGAGGATGGCCGACATCGCCTCGACGACCTTCTCAGTGGTCAGGGCGAGTTTGTCGAGGGTCCGGGCAAAGCCGAAGCGCTGGGCTCGACGGGCGTTTATGAACTGGTCGGCGAAGAGGGGCATGAGCACCACGGGAACGCCGGTCTGCGACGCCTCCAGGAAACTGTTGTAACCGCCGTGGGCGATAAGTAGCCGAGTGTTGGGATGCCCTAAAGAAGAACTTCACCATTGGACCTTGCCGTTCTTTAGGATCAATCTTTCCATTCGGGACTCATTGATCCTCGAACTTACTCATGAGCTCCTTCTGGGGCAGCCACTTCAGGATGTGGATGTTCTTGTACTTCGCGGCTTCGGGGACGTCCATCTCCATTCGCCAGAGGATCGAGTAGTCGGGGAATTGGGCGAACGCCTCGACGAAGCAGTTCTACAAGAGATGGGGGGATTGGGGGCCTCTCAAGGAGGCGCTTACAAGCATGTGCTGTGGCATGTTGGTGGTGTTGGAGACGGTGCCAAGAGAGAAGAGAATGGCCCCCTTGGACGAGGCGGTCACGAGCTTCTCGAACTCGGCGGAGAGCGCCTTCTGCTTCTTCTTGCCCTTCCCGATCTCGCCCATGAACACTATTCCTTGAGGGAACGGTCGGGGGAAGTCGAGCATCGCCTCGCCGTTGATGAAGAGGACGTCCACACGACTGCTTAGTTCCCAGAGGTCGGGCTTCCCGGGACCGACGAGTCCTGGCGACGTTTAAGTTCTCTTCAGCGTCGTCTCAACTCACTTGAGTACATGTCGTTCTCCTCGTAGAGCAGATTCTGCGGGAGGTTGACAAAGTCCAGTGTGGAGAGGTGCCAGAGGAGGTTCTTGGCCCGTTCTAGGAGCTCCATCTGGTCTCCGTAGGAGGAGAGCGGGTGGGGCACGTAGGAGGGGAACGTGCGGAGTCCCATCTGCACGGCGGCGAAGTCGTACACCGAAGTGCCGTGAGTGATCCAGATAAGCTGAAGTTGGAGATGGGAGACTAGCTCTACCCAGGGAACACACCTTCTTGATGCCGACCTTCTCGGCAAGGGCCAAGGGACAAAGATCGTGGAAGTGTCCGATGGCGATGTCGAACCTCTGCTGGCGGAACCGCTCCACCTCGACGGGGTCCGTGGCGAGCATCTGCTCGCAAGACTCGATGCGCATGTCTTTGAACTCCTGGCCCGTCCACCAGAGATCGTACGCGTCCCCCTTGTTGAACATCATCGTTTGGAAGACCTAGAGGGAGTGGTTAAGAGGCCTAGTCCCAAACCAACCTTCAGTCCCTCAGCCTTCATGGTGTCGCTGAAGTGGATGGGGATTCTGATCTCACGGACACCTTCAGGCACCGACATCACCCCGGACACCACCATGCCCATCTCCATCTGTGTCCAGAGCTCCACTTCGTGACCAAGGCCCGTGAGGGTCTCCGCCATACGGTAGTTGAAGAGCACATGACTGTTGGTGAATCCTGGCACAATCTGAAGGATCCGGAGGCCCTGCGCCGCGGCAAGCAGTGCCGTGGCGAGGAAGACGGCGAAGAGAGCGCGCATGGCAGGCGCACGCAAGTGATAAGACCGAAACTAAGAAGGTGCAAAACCTGTTAGGGGAGCACGACTCAAGTACTAAGGTCACCGGAGGAGATGGGAATCGATTGCAGTTACAGATCGATCAATAGGACAGGAGTGTTCCTGATCTGCATCGAGACTAGGGGATGAAGCGCTCTATTTGGACATCCACAGGACCTCAGAACAATCTTCTGTTCCCAGTTGAGCTCTCATGAATGTGCAAGAAGATTGGATATCGCAGCCTTTTTTGAGACACCAAATTGTATAGAAACCTTGTAGTGTCTGGGCCTTCATCTTCTGGCTGATTCGTCGCTCTCCCTCGAGCCTTGACACTTCAAATACGGAGCTTTCCCTCCGGTATCCTATGGTCGAAATGGGAGAGAAGCAACAGAGACTGGACCAGAGGACCATCGTGGGTGGTCATCGCATGCAAGTGCAGAAGTCTGGAATGTTGTCTGTCCTCTGCAGACGTGTCTGCCAGACACTTCTGTGGAAGTTTCTAGAAACCTTGGGGTACAGTCACCAACAAAGCTCGTCTGTCTGTCTACGAGGTTCTGTCTAGTAGAAGGGCAGAAATACTTCCAAGCGTGCCTTCACTCGAGATAGGAGACTCATTCAATCTTTCCGAAGTCTCAAAACCTTGTTTGGTTTCGAACGCCTTCTCACCTCCTTTTGAAATACAAACACGGCGCTCTCCCTCCACCAGCGCAGTCTCGAAACGAAAACGGAGCTGCGGCAAGTCAAGTATTTCAATTCCTGTCTGTTCTCCACGCCTATCGTCACTTGAAGTGTCAACTCTACCGTTTCCGTTTCAGAGTGTCCGTCACCACTAGCTCCAAGCCTATCTACTCCCAACGATGTCCTCATCGAGAACTCCTCGTGGACGCGTCTGCTTCGACGACTCCAGCGACGAGTCCATGATGAACGGCTCCGTCTCCTTTGCTCTGAACGCCGGCGACGCGTCGATGGCCAGCGCAGCCACACAAGGTATCGGGTAAGTCCTTAGCGATGAAGGAGCAGAGCTAACTGATCGATTTGAGGGAACTGAGCCAATGCCTCGACCATATGAGCATTCTGGAAAGTTCTGTACGGGACAGCAGCCGATCCTTCGAAGACAGCCGTCCAGAAGAGGAGTTGGTGCAAGGCCCTCCTTCAGAGCCGGAAGTGAGCGACTCCGAGCAGAGCGTCGTGGATGTCGAGGACGAGGAGGACGAAAACGCGTACGTCTACGACAGCTTCTGCGTGGCGGACAGCGAAGACGAGAGCGGAGACTCGTCGTTCCCTGACTCCGACGACTCTGAAGAGAGCAACGACGACGTCTTCGAAGAGCCTGTGGCAACTCCCAGTCGGCGCCAACCCCTCAGAGAATGTCGGAGCCCCTTCTTCCAGTCGACGCCGAAACCGAATGCCCGGAAGCCGCCAGCAAAGAAGGCGGATCTGGACATGAGCGAAACGCTGTACCGCGAGCTCTACCCGGAACTCTTCGACGAAAACGGAAAGCTGATCCTGGACATCACCAAGGAAGCGGTGGAAGAAGAATCTGAAGAAAGCTCGGAGGGGTGAGTTCTGGAGTGCTGGCGTGTCACCAATTCTTTTTAGAGCTCCTCCAAAAGACACCGCAGAAGCCGATGATTCCAAGGATAGTTTGGACCGATGTAAGAAGCCCTCCCTTTGCTGCTTATCACATTGTCGCCTTTCAGTTCTCGAGAAGGTCAGGGAGGACAGAAAAGCCAAGGAGGAGGCGTTCTACGACTCTGATGTCGTCGATGACGGGAACTTCGTAGTCAACGACAGCGATCTGTCCGAAGAAGACGCTAGTGGAAGCAGCGACGACTCTGAACTTGTCTTCAGCGACGAGGAAGACTGCGACGCGGACAACGGTTCGTCCAGCCCCCTTTGAGTCACTCTGTTTTGTGTTTAGAGTGGGAACGCGAGCGCAAGAAGTCACTCAAGGAGGCAAAGAAGAAGAAGGTGCATTGAAAGTGCAAAGTCGTAAATCTAGATCGATAATTTAGAAAATCGACGATGACGAACTGTTTTTGATCAGCCTCAGCGATTCTTACGATGCGAGGTACGGTTCACACCCCGAAGCCGCTCCGTTCTTCCGCAAGAAGCTCACAAAATCGTCCCGCGAAAGACTGTGCTCCAAATTATACGCCATCTTCAACAAGAAGTGTTTCGGCGACCAGGTCAGTCGTCGGCGGGCATCTTCCATTCATCGTTTTTGCAGCTGCCGGCCGATTTGAAAATAACATGGAACGCACGAATGCTGACCACAGCTGGCTTCGCCAAATGCGGAAAACGCGGCGACACTCGCTTCGCCAGGATCGAGCTGGCGCCCAAAGTGTGCACCACAGCTGGTACGTGCAGCTGGTAGAACGATAAAAGAGATGCTGGTTCTTTAGAGAGGACGCGTGACACGCTGCTGCACGAGATGTGCCACGTCGCGGTCTTCTTGATCGACGAGAGGGACAAGGAGAAGCACGGCCCCGTGTGGAAGAAATGGGCCGTCCACTGCCACAACACTTACCCCGAACTGCCGTTCGTCAGCCGATGCCACAACTACACCATCGAGAAGAAGTTCACGTACACCTGTAGTGGATGTGGCCAGCAGATTCACCGCCATTCGAAGTCCCTCGACGTCACGAAGAAGAGGTGCGGGATCTGCCACAGAAACTTCGTCTTGGAGCAGGAGCCGAAGCAGCGCACCCGAGCGCCTTCGAAGTTCGCCTTGTTCGTCAAGGAGCACTACCACGCCGAGAGGAAGCGGGGCTGGAAGCATGGTGCCATCATGCGTCTGCTCAGCGATCGCTTCAAGAAGGTAAGGTTTCCCAATGTACTTTGCTACCGTGCGCCCTTGGTGCCGCTAGCCGAAGACTTTCCCACATGAATCACCTCGGCGCCAAATTGTTCTTTGTTCGTTTTTATGTCTTGCGGGGTTGAGGGAGCGGAGGAGGCAGCGCGTCTTTGTCGACGGTTCCCTAGCCGCCTGCAGCGTCCTCTACCGTCCCTGTCTCTCCTCCTTGCCTCTTCCCGTTCTCATCGTACCCTTATTTAGATGAACGCAGGTGAGGAGGCGGTATCACCCGACAACAAGGAGGAGCCAGCAAGCTTGCGGAAGACCGAGCCCGTGATCGTCGAAATCACTCTCTCCGACTGATCCTCCTCCGGCGCGGTCGGCTTCTCCAGGACCCCTTCCTATTTATGTCGTTGTTATTATTGACATGTGCTACGGTATTAAATGAGGGGAATCTAAGACGCCCGTGGACGCCTTTCGGGGATCGCCACGATTGCTATCTGCCCGGCAGATCTAATCGCGTCGCATTTATCTCTTCTTTGACGCGCGGGTGTCCTTGTTCCTCGCAGGTTATTGCTCCCGGCGGCGTTGTCAGCGCCCCTTGTGAACATAGGTTTTATTTTTTCGGCATACGCGGCGGCCGCCCACCAAGGACGGTCGTCACATCTATTCTCTCCGCACAGCGGTGGTCGTCAGTGCTCCGGGGAATCTAGAGAACGAATCGTGAATTTGCGGTCTGAGTGCAGCCGAGAGCGCAAGTTCAGGATTTCGATCTTTCGGTTCCCCTCGGTCGTCTAGGAAGAAGCGTAAGTGGTTATTGCGGAGACGTCGCGCCCTTCTTCTTCAGCCAGTCCGGGACTCCGTCGACGTGCTTTGTCTCCACGCCGTCGAAGTAGTCGTAGTTCTCGAAGCAGCAGAAGCAGCCGATCTCGACTGGGAAGCAGAACGCTCTGAAGGAGGAACAATGAGGACCGCGGAAGTGGAGGATCTCTTTAGAATTCGGGGATCACGTCATAAATAAATTCAGGACCATGTCGGGGCTATTTTTGGAAATTTTTCTTCTTTTTTCACCTGACCAAAAACAAAACGATAAAGTGAGAAAGTCAACAGAAGAAGGTCAACCCTGGGGACCCGGGATTTGAGGTCCTTCTCTCGATTATTTTACTTGTTAGGGTGGAAGACCAATCTAAATCGGTCATAAACCGGGGTCATAAACTGTCTGGGTATATGAGACTGTCTGTGTCTACTGTAAAGTGTCTTGTCTGCATTGTGTCTAGACTCTCGAGATCTGTCTCTTCAGGTGATAGCTCAACGTTCAATACAGACCTAATAAAATAATTTGCTAACATGTCTCTTGGGAGATCTGTGCCAAGAAATAGAGCGCTAAACCTCTTCTGGATTACGGTAGTTCCAGAAATAAATATGACGAAATCGGGTGCACTCATCGAAATTTGAAATCGATACTCTCAAAAACACCGAGTCTCCAGTACCTGCAGCATTCTTTGGGAATCTGTTCGCCCTTCTTGAAGACGCCCGCCTTCGGGACTACAAGTGGAGAAGCCCGACAGACGACGGCGAGGAGGGAGGAAGTCAGAAGGAGGAAGGCCCAGAGGCGAACGGAGCGAGGACCCATACCGACAGTCCGACACAGTACAAATACACTCTTTGTCGACGCTGCTGTTCGGCATTAGAATGCGATTATTGCGGCGGGGCGAAGGACCTGTTTAGCGGGCGCGTCTGCGTCACCACACCCAAAGGATCAGCACGCGTCCATGACAAAGCCACACAAAGGACGAGTCATAATCTCTCCTCGGCCCAGCCACTTCCTTTCACGAAATTTATACAGGAATAAACGTGATTCACTTATTTAGGCTGCACAGGACCTTCTTCAGATTCGCGACCACTTCGTCCTCCAACCCCTCAAGGATATTCTTGCAGCTCTCGATCTGCTCCACCTCGCGTAGAATCCGGTCCGAGCTCGTGAAGGCTTCTTGGCTCCTGTCGGCCCACTCGTGCTCGCTTTCTTGCTGCGTGGTTATGAGTCTCTTCTGCTCTTGGAACAGCTTCTCCCGCACCTCGATGACATCCGGACGCTCCTTGTCGTACAGCTGCTTCTCACCCAGCTTCACTTCGAGATTCAGCTTCAGCTGGTGGATTTCGTTCTCGTGCTGCAGCTCCTGGCGCTTCCTTTGCTCGACGAGTCTTGTGAGCTCGGCCTCCGCCTGAAAGCATGCGGTTGGACCTAAGAACGAAGACGCACGCAAACCTTGTGAGTAGCCACACGAATATCATTAATTCTGTCCTCTAACATTGAATGCTGTGCGGTGATCGAGGACTGGGCATCGGTGAGGATCTGGTCGCTGTTTCTGATGCGCTCAAGAATCTTCTCGCAGAGATCCGGAATACACCCTCCTTCGCCCAGAGCCGCTGTGACCTCGGCCGGATTAATGAAGCGAAGGGCCTCGAAGTCATAGGACTGCTGGTCGTCCTGAATAGCACTTGACCGCCAGAGGTTCTCCAATGTAGCGACGAGGTGGCCGAACTGCTCGCGTATCCAATTGCCTTGCTTCAGGGCTCTGCGCAAGGATTCATCGTTCGACGTCTTCAGCTTCTGAATCTCTTCTGACATAGAAGCGATGGCATCTACTGACTAAAAACGAAAGATAAACACAGGAAATGTTTGCTTAGAACGTACGCTTTCGCATTCACGCTTCAGTTCCCTCGCTTCCTCTCCGGTCATAGTTTGGTCCTTCAAACGACGCTTCACACCGTCCATTTCAGCCGTCAGCAGCTCGACTTCCATAAGAAGCTGCGATTCATCTCTTTCGAGGGATTTCTAGAAGAGGAAGTTACAAGTACAAGTAGGAAGCGTACCAATTCTTCGGCCTTTTCCTCGTTTTCCGAGCACTTCATGGCGAGAAATTCACGGCACTTGTCAGCTCCGTGTGTGCGGTCCTGGAGACGAAGCTCGGCCTCTTGGACAGCCATCTGAAGGAGACCAGATAAGACAGGCCCACCTGGGGGAACTCACCTTCTCCTTCTCCAGTGTCTCCTGGGCACATTTGATCTCGTTCGCCCTGAACTCCCATTCCGACGCTTCGTTCGCTAATTCTTCTTGGGTGTCGAAGGCTTCGATGTAGGCATCCCGCTCCTTGGTCAGGAATTCTTCGGTTGGGTTCCCGTCCATCTGTTCGCGACATTTCTTGAAGGTCGTCAGGATAAACGCGTAGTTATACTTAACGAGATACACAAATGACTGCAGAAGACCGGTAAGAACTTACAGCATGCGTGGTACTGTCCTGGCTATCGTTGAAGTTCAGGGCGCTGGGAGGGTTCTTTGACATTTGATCGTAAATCTAAATGGGACAGTCAGTAGAAGCCTCAACAATGCTTAAATACCTCGAAGATGTCCACAAGAAAGGCGAGAATGGCCAGCAGATGGGGGAACGTGTGGATGACACCGACGGGTTGGAAGTACGCTGGTTTGATGGGGTATGGGTACTCGAAATACCGCATAATTTCTGGGATCTAGAAAAGACATTTAAATAAACCAAAAGGAGCAAGACTCACATCAACTTCCAGCTTGTCGGCGATTGTGAACTCGTCGTTTTCAAATATGCGGCCGACGATGTACTCGAAGATGTTCTTGTACCCGTTCTTCGTACTGATCGCCTTCTCGACGTAGGCTTGTTCATGGCCGAACTCGCAAAGGAATTTGACGACCCGAAACAGTGGGAACGATATTACAGATTATAAGGCTTTTATATTATAAGTTCTCCTAATCAGAATATTCGTCTTAATTCGCCAACGAAGCCCAATTCACGGTTCTAGATCGCTGTAAACCAGCTCGCTCAAGTACTCACCTTGTCCTTGTTCTTCTTCTTGATGTCCGGTTTGGTGACGGCAAAGTTCGCTATCGAAGGTCTCCCAGTGAAGCCGGACAGTCGAGTCGCCGAAGAAGGCGCCCAACTCATCCTCCGCATGTCCGATGGCCGTCCAGTTGTAGACACGAGACGGCTGGGTCCGGCGCCTCTATTCTGGGGCGTTCTCGGCACTTTAGCCGAGGCGCTGTTCCGCTGATTTGCACCGTACATCTGAATGGGTGCGCCATGAAGAAGGGTAAACCGCCTCGGGAGCGAAACAACGGTGTCGCGGGATGGAGATAAGAGTACAAAGCACGGACAGGCAACAGATGAGTCAGGGTGATTCTCCAGCTTCTCGGAAAAAGAGACGTCCCCAAGCTCACCTGTCTCGTCTGCTTTCAATTCCGCCGTTTACCGCCAACTTATTCGTATCGGGACAAGGCTACATATAAAGTTCTTACGTTCGGTTTTTGGCTGGTTTTTCGCAAACATGGATATCCCTGCTTCTTCTCCTTCGCTCCGTCGTGTCCGCTGTCGCTCCTGAAATCTCATCGATTCGCGTTTCAGAGACATGGGAAAAACGTCGAAGGACAAGCGTGACATCTACTACCGTCTCGCGAAGGAGGAGGGCTGGAGGGCGAGAAGCGCCTTCAAGTTGTTGCAGATCGACGACGAATTCAAGATCCTCGAAGGTAGTTTTGTGCTTCTTGTGGTGATTGACGTGGGTGCTTCTAGGAGTGACCAAGGCCGTGGACCTCTGCGCAGCGCCAGGCTCCTGGAGTCAAGTGCTTTCCCAGCGGCTCAACACGGCCAGTGAAGGAAAGTCCAAGATCGTCGCCGTAGATTTGCAGGTGAGTCTTCTTCTGCTTCTTTTGATCCTGTTTCCCAGTTCTGAAACACAGTCGCGGCTTCATTGTGGCCAAATTCTTAAGATTCACTTCTTCTAGTTCTCTACAATCGTCTAGACTTTAGATTCCTAGACGTCTAGACTTTGCGGCTTCGCTTCTGCCTTCTTGACCCACTAGCTACTTATCACCTTTCAGCCCATGTCCCCCATCTTCGGGGTAACCCAACTGCGTGGCGACATCACGGAAGTATCGACGGCGAACGAGATCATCTCCCACTTCGACGGCGAGAAGGCGGACCTGGTCGTGTGCGACGGAGCCCCCGACGTCACAGGGCTCCACGCTCTGGACGAGTACCTGCAGAGTCAGCTGCTTCTGGCGGTAGGTCCCACGCGCCTCTCCTTCACTGATCCTCGAGTTTAGGCGTTGAACATCACGACCCACGTGTTAAAGGACAACGGCTGCTTCGTGGCCAAGGTTTGCTTCTTGACTCCTCTATATGCTCATCCCGATATCTTAGATCTTCCGCGCGAGGCACGTCACTCTCTTGTACGCCCAGCTCAAGTGCTTCTTCAGCGAAGTGTTCTGCGCGAAACCCAAAAGCAGTCGTCAAAGCAGTTGTGGTAGGAGGGAATGTCGGCTTCTTGTTCTAAGCTTCTATTTCAGAGGCGTTTGTGGTCTGTAGAGGATACTGTCCGCCCGAAGGCTATGTGCCCACCATGAAGAACCCCCTTTTCTGCGACGATTACGGTAGCGTCAACTCCTTTTCCCCTCTCACTGTCCCTGTTTCCAGATGAGGAAGTGAACCAGCTGTCCGGCCCCAACAAAGTTCTGGTGCCGTTCGTGGCCTGTGGCGACCTTTCCGGCTTCGATTCCGACCGGACGTACCCGTTGGACCTAAGCGAACTGGGAGACGCCTTCAAGGGGCACTGCTACCAGTACCGACCCGTCATACAGCCGCCCACCGAGCCGGCATACAAGAAGGCCCTGGAGCTGAAGAAGACCGACAGGCTGGAGAAGGAGCACGCATCGAAGGTGAAGGAAACGTACGCGAAGAGTGGATCCAGCGCCAACAACAGGCCCGCGGACTCTTCGGCCGTCGACGAGCGGGCGTCCGCGATGATCGACGAAGACGTGCTGGAAGGCTTCACCAGTGTTATCCTTGGATAGTCGTTGGTTTGTTACGTTGTTAATTCTTTTGTTTCTGGTCGTGGAGAAGACTTCTAAAGTTCAAAACTATGGTCTTTGGGAGCCTAATCCCACGTGCTTGTGGGATTAGGGTGTTGCGGTAAGCTTTGTTTGTGTCCGCTGCGAAGGGCTCTAGTGGTTTGGTGTTTAGCTTTGCAGCCAGTAGGCGGGTCCCGCGGCGGTGCTTCCGTGTGGAGTTCGTTCCCGATGGTACTCACGATAGGGATATGCTGGCAAATACGAACGACATCCTCTTTGAAGAGAATCTACTTCAAACAAGGCCGTGGCCAGCTTCTTTGGCCTCCACAAACCACTGACCCAAGGGCTCTGCCCCCTTCTTACGCTGGGTGATCACCCTCCACAGCCTCGGGCGGTCAGCGATTGCCGACGATGACGCGAGAACCGGTCACAAGACGAGTTTCGAAGCTTTATGCAACAACTACGGATTCGGTAATAAGTTAGCACCACCGTTGGTCTCAAGTGGCGTGGGTTCTGTGGCGACGAGTGGTCTTCCTCCGGAAGGAGTCGTCCTGGTCCTCATCCTCCTCGTCGTCATCGTCGTCGCGAGTTCGGGAGGGAGAACGTCCTCCTCCACAGCCTCCTCCGCCACCACAGCCCCCACCGTAGCCTCCGGGCTGTGAAGTACCGTAGTAGCGGTGCTGGATCGCTTGGTTGTAGTAGTCGCGGTACTGCTGTTGGTAGGCGTACTCCTGCTGCTGTCGCTGCAGGTGTTGTTGCACGCTACCGTACCAACCGTAGCCTGAAGAGAGAGTAGAAGCCACTTGGGATGGGGCGTACCTTTGTAGTCCAGGGTCTGCGTCGGGTAGGACCAGACGGCATTCTGGAACTGGGTCGGGTAGGTGTACTGTAGGCCGGGGTTCAGATTGAAGGCTCGGGGCAGACGGTCCCAGGGGTAGTGCTGATAGAAGTAGCCCGTGCGAGGCGTCGGGATCGCCGGAATCGCGGGCGTCGAGGGGACGCGCTCGATGGCGGGGTCAGGCCGCTTCTTCTTCGCCTCTTCGGGAACTGGCGGGAGACGGTAGGTGGTGGGCGCGGGAGGGAGCGTCACCAGCTTCAGCTCGTGGTTCGCGGCGCCGTTCGCCGACTCCTTGTCCGCGAACTCCGAGTAGTCGTCCTCGGCGTGCTTGTCACTCTGCGGGGCTTCTGAGGGCGTCGGGGAGTCCGCCGCCACCTCGTCGACGAGTTTCACCCCCTTGGCACGGGCTCGACCGCGTGTCCTAGAAGGAGATCTCTGTTAGGCTAAGCAGGATAGAAGGAAGCACTTACGGTTCGACGACGTCGTAGACGGCATAGTCGTCGGCTGAGGCTCCGAGGAGCAGGAAGGCGAAAAGCGCAAATCTAATCCGCATCGTTGCTGATTGCTCGCGCAATCGCGATTTATAGCGCGCGGCGGCCGGATTCGCCTCGGGCGACGGACTCGTTTCCCGACGGCTTCGCGACGGCTAACTCGCGCAACCGTCGGTTACGTTCTCGACGGAGCGTCGGTTCGCCCGAGGGCATTGGAGCACGCGTGGACTTGTGACCACTGGTGAGAGAAGCGAGCAGGCTTAGGCATAGAACATATCTCAGCATCTAGAAGAGATATCAAACAAGGTCAGGAATATCAAGTCGGCCTTCTAGAATTGCATAGAGCACAGATACCGTCCCATTTAGCTGCATGTTTGTCACATGTGGAGGCTTTAAAGACGTCCAACTTCTGCATGAAGGATTGCTCAAGGTGGCTCAAACCACCACCACGGGCCCTGTAGAAGACCAATGGACAACGTCGATGCAACATCAGCGTCTTATAAAACATCGTCTTATAAATATTGTCGGTTAGCCGATGCTCTTAAGACGATGATGTAGGGAAATGAGGTAGAGAAGGAAAGTGAATAGGGTCAGCTACTTGCTCAGGGTGTTCCGGCTCGCCGAGTCAGTATACGGTAGCCCGACCAGGGCTTTTAGGGACCAATTTTGAAGCTTCGAAGGCAGATCGTTGGAAGTGGGAGTTTCCCTTTCGAGTTTTGGGAAGTTTTCAGCAGACTTGCCCTTAGCCTCAAGTGACCTAGAGAACTTCGGCTTTCGAGCTTCGAATTCCTCTTCTCAGCGGCCTAATTTCCTCTCCGATCCACTTCCTGTCGTCACTCCTTGGCATCCTTGGGCACTCCAAGTGTTTCCTCGCGTGGGTCGCCTTCTACCGTCGTGTCCGACGTCGATCAAGTGTTTTCCACGTCACGTCATCGCCTCTGCCCACTGGAGCATTAAACGGCGGGATCGCCCCGTCGCAATGGTCCCTCGGGGCGCTATCCGATTACCCTCCGCGCCATTCCGGTAGTCCGTTCCGGCCTCGGGCTCAGGTGGCCCCACCCCTGTCCCACCCGAACAAACAAACCGATTACGCCACGGCCAATTCCGCGTCTTATAAAACGGCCCTAGAAGACTGCTCGACGTCCCCCGGCTGCCATGTACTCTCCCGTGCTCGTCCTCCTTCTCTCCGTGGGTAGGCGTCCCCTTTCCGCTACCGTAACCCTCTCCGTTCAGCGTGCATCGCGCACTCCGCGAACCACGACCTGATGCAGTGCGTCTTCTGCAAGATGATCACCGAGTCCGCCGCCAACGAGCTGAGTCCCGTCAACGCGTTCACCCTCATGTACAGGTCGGTTTCTTCGAGGGCTACAGTATCGGTCAGTGGCCAGGCCAGAGAGTGCCCAGGGCATGATAGGACCGTTGGGGGAGGTGAGATCCTTTTCAAGCTTCTGATCTGGCTGGATCCATCTGTGTTGAAGCCTGTAGAACATGATAAGCATGATAAGCTGTAGAACACTCCGTCAAACAGCCCTCTTCTCCTTCCCCAGATGATCCTCTCGTTTCAGAAGATGTGCCCGCGTCGGACTGATGGAACCCGTGTGTGACCAGTTCGTCGACCGGAACGCCAAGCAGATCGTCCGCCTCGCGCGCTCCGGTATCCCGCTCAGCCAAATCTGCCAGGCGATGAGCTTCTGCCGCGACTGAGGCCTCTTGGAAGCACTTTGGACTGTAGCTGTTGCGTTCGAATAAAGAGAACGTTGTGTTGCCGAGGCTCTGGGGTCACAGCTTCTAGTCGGGAAGGGGACAACGAGTTTGAGAGGTGGAAAGGATGAGAGGATGACCTATGCTAACTAAAGCCGATAGTGGATTCGTTCATCTGACTACCGTTAAGCATGAGGCATCGATTCGAGCTTTAGAGCAGAGATCCCGACTCGATTCGAAAGTTGAGAAAGTCGAGCCGGCTCGATTTGTAAATGCTCATGTAGATGTTTGAAATGTTTAAATTTTTAAATATTTGACATGTTCAGTCAAGTAAGATCGATTTAAGCAGTGGAACTTTGCTATGTCAGCTACTACTTCTGATAGTCGCGCCTAGAAGTTGTTCTTCATAGGTCATAGGCATCTCGAAGGCCCTCAGTTAGTGATACTTATTGCCTCTCTACGTTTTGAGCGGAAAATTGTGCTGCAGTAAGATCAACTGTTCCTTAGGATTCTAACCCTATCTCTTATAGGTACACCTCCTAAGCAGACTCCCTTACAAGCATTCCTTAGGTGACCTAACGAGGAAAATCTGGCCTCTGAACTACAAGGTTACGTGAGGACATTTTCTTTGTCCTTTAAGGACTTCAGAACCGTTTTGGCTCTTTCTCGACCTTCACCACCAGTTCCTCATGTGCCCTGTTACTACGAATGCCTCCACCAAGTAGCACCGACTCGGAGGCAAGACATCGGCGGTCGCCAAGTATGGACGTGACGAAGGTGTAAAGATTGGTCGCGTTCACCCGCATATCCTCGCGCCCTTATGACATCACCCAGCGGGCCAATTACGCTGGTTGACACGCTGCTTTCTGAGATCTCTGCTACGGGCAGCGGAGCACAAAAATATCTCCAGAGCTTGCAAAGATGTGGCTAATGTTGCAAGTAGGTCAAGACAAGCTGTGTTTAGGGAGCGCTGATCGTAAGAAGATGCAAAGGTGTCCGTTGGGGATCTTTGGAAGGACTCCTCCAGGCATAAGTGGTTAGGGGATAGATCCAGCCGTGTGAAGCCTTGCAAAAGCAGAATAAGGCGCTCGAATTTGTGTCCAGCTACCGTACCCCGGGCTCCGGATCGTGCAGACTGCGGAAGGACGTCACAAAGAAGTCTCCGGCGAAGAGGCCTCTTCCGCTTCCGGCGGCGTGGGTGCCGTTTGCCTTCGGACACGATTTTCCGACTGTTTGTTCCGCTCGGTGATAAGTGCCGGCGGAATCCGATACGATCGCCCGCGTCGGCGTGTTTTGCAAACGGCGGACAACACACGTGAGCGCGCGAGAGGGCGCCGGTGCGTCACGACTTGAGGAGCCTCGAGGGCAAACACTTCGCTGCGGGACCCCAAAGACCGGACCGTTTCCGTCACAGAGTGACCCGGAGGAAGTGCTCGGAGGAGCGAAGCCTTGAGTTTGGAGGCCAAGGACAAGGGATGCCATTTTCGAATTCACGAAGAATTCTCCCACATTTCTTCGCACTTCCTCGCATTGGAAAGGATTTACATAAACACATAAACGAAATTCATATCATTGTTTTCCAGAATCCAGCCATGGACATCGTTCCTTGGCTCTTCATCGAAAGCGTGTGCCTCCGCCTGATGGACCGTGACAGTCTTGAGCAGAGCACAGAGATCCCCTCCAGATGGGGCCAAATCTGCACCGTATCAATCAGGAAGATCCACTCTCTCCACGTGTTACTAGATGGGAGTGCGGAAAAGATCTACGCTGCGGCTCTCCCCGCACTGGAGTGCGACGCCTACACCACAGCTGTTCCTCTGGACAGTGTAGATCTAAAGTTCACCACCAGCTTCCAGATAGAAACGCATATTCATCACATTATACCATCAGGAAGCACCTGGAAGGAGATCACTCTGGACGACCTCCAAAGGCTCGTCCACTTCATCAGGCCCGTGAGGAACGAACGCCACCCTCTTCGTTACGACTCTGAATCCCTCAACACCTTAACGCTAGGGCGTGAAAGCGAGTGGATCAACGGAAAGCTACTTTCCATGCGACTGCCCGTGGACTCGGTGCATCTAGAGAACGTAAAAGCCGCCGCGTTCTTAGAAACTGCAGGCCCCCTTTACGATGTTAGATATTATGGACCGACTCTGAAGCGAAGAACGGTCAACGGCATCATCGAGAAGTTCGTCCCCATCGACAACGGCCACTTTCATGTGCACCAGAGGCTTTCTGAAGAACAAGTGACGAAGCTCTTCGAGAAGTGCGTAGTGTCCAACAAGAGAGTCGGAGTTTGGGTAACACCGGAGGATTCCACGAGGATCTTCGATTGGACGGGCCTGGTCGACTACGACAAGTACTACTCAGAGAGAGAGGTTCTGGCAGAAGGGAAAGAAGTACGTTTTGGAAACGAAGATAAGAAGAAGTTGAAACTCGAAGTGGTGCGTGATCATGACGTATCGATAGGATGGAATTGGTTCAAACCGAGATTTTAAGGAGTTTCATCGGTCTTCTTTTTGTTGTATTTTCGATAAATCTGTTTTGATTAATTGTTCCCCCCTGTATGTACTGAACATCGTTCTCACCCAGGATTCTCCCACATTTCCTCGCGCCTCCTCGCATTGGAAAGGATGTAAATACATAAAAAAGAAAACAAAAGGGAAAACATGAATTATACACATTAGAGATGGTTTTTTCTATTCCGATTGCATCCCTAATACGCACATTGGTTCTCACCAGGGGTGTGCGGAATTCCGACTTCCGACTTCCGGAAATTCCGGTTTTTTTGGGTTTCCGACTTTCGACTTCCGAATTTGGAAGTAATGGCCGAAAATCCGGAACGGAAGTTGAATTTTTAAACTGAATGCTACATGTTTTATGCTCCATTTAATTGAATTTCTTTGTGTGGGAATTATGATCTTATGGTGTAATTCAGCTGGACGGATTAGGTTTGGCAGCAGATTAAAGAAAGCAATAGATCGTTGCGACGCCCAAAATTACGTCTAAATTGAAAAATTACGTCTAAATCTTATGCAAAAGTGGTAGCTCCTTCCTCTCCTTTTGGAAAGTGTTTGCCTTTGCTTTGTGGATCGTCGCAGTCTCCGGCAGAGCACCAAGCTCCCCTCCCCATGGGGGGAAATCTGCACCGCCACAAGCAAGAAGATCCATACTCTCCGCGTGTTATTGGATGGGAGTACGGAGAAGATCTACGCTGCGGCTCAACCTGTTGTGGCGCACGACCTCTTCGATGCCGTTCCTCTGGACAGTGTGATAAAGTTCGTCATAATAAACTAGTTTGAGCAATGGGGAAGTCAACAAAGTCCACGGATTCTCCCACATTTCTTCGCACCTCCTCTCCTCGAAAAGGAGGAATATACGTTTGGTTATCCTCGTCTTTTCAGTCATGGACGAAGTCCCTTGGATCTTCATTGAAAGCGTGTGCCTCTGCCTTCTTGATCGTCGCAGTGTTCGGGAGAGCACCAAGCTCCCCTCCCCATGGGGCGAAATCTGCACCGCCACAAGCAAGAAGATCCACACTCTCCGCGTGTTACTGGATGGGAGTACGGAGAAGATCTACGCTGCGGCTCAACCTGTTGTGGCGCACGACCTCTTCGATGCCGTTCCTCTGGACAGTGTCGATCTAAAGTTCGTCACCAACTTCCGGATAGAAACGCATATCACGAATGCTAGAAGGTTACCCAACAGCTACAAGGAAATCACCCTGGACGACCTCCAGAGGCTCGTCGACTTCATCAGGCCCGTGAGGAACGAACGCCACCCTCTGCGCTACGACCATTTCTCCCTCAACACCTTAACCCTACAGCACCAAAGCGAGTGGATCAACAGAAAACTTCTTTCCATGCGACTGCCCGTGGACTCGATGCATCTAGACGTGTGGGAAAATCACGAAGAAGCAGAGGAGTTCCTCGAAACGGCAGGCTCTCTTTACCACGTTTACAATGAAGGACTAGATATGAAGGAGCGCACGGTTGACGCCATCATCGAGAAGTTCGTCCCGATCAAGGGCGGTCGTTTCAGCCTGGGCTACGGCTTCTCTAAGGAGGATCGGGATAAACTGTTAGAAAAATGCGCTGCCCACAATCTGAGTGTCAACTGTCAGGAGGTGAGAGGTATTTACGCTGGGCAGGTTTTGTTTGAAATTATGGGTGCGCGAAAACATGTGTTTGACATAGTCTAAGCATGAACGCCAAAGAATTGTTTGTGCCATGTGATAAACTTGCTTCTTGTTACATCAGCGATGGGGTCCATCCACGGATTCTCACACATTTCGTCACACACAGAGCTGTCATCGGGTCTGGTCTTGAGTGGAATACCATGAAATCGTAAAATGGAGTTCAAACTAGTATGATTACAGTAAAAACGCAAACAATGTTCCACCGCAGTTCTTGCGTCGGGACCGAGTCGAAAGCTGAACCGTTCAGTCCCCATACATTTCAGAGGGTAAATCGGATTTTTTTCGCGTTTAACGCCACGAATGAAAAATTCCCTTTTAGAAGTTGTTGGTAATGATGCGGCTCAACGAGTAAGTTGAAAACTGCAGAAACTTATAAGTTATTACACTAAACATGTTCGTTCCGTTCCGTTCGATTTGCAAGTAAGTTTTTAATCTACTTGCACATACCGCACAGCCGTTGCACAGAAGGTGTTCCACAGAAAAAATCCCAGGAAAATGACAAAAATTTGATCAATTTCTCGCAACATACGTTTCGATTCAACTTTGTCGCAGTATTCGGGGCGACTTTGGGCCGCCAGCTACTGCTCTACAACTTCTAAAAGGCGATTTGCGTAAAACGGCCAAAACCTAAAATACGAAGCAATTTTCTATGCGAAGAGAATTTCGTTTTTAATTTTCGATTGGCTATGAGAAGAGTTGTTTGCGAATCGATTGGAAGCATAATGTACCATTCAACTTCTAATGTATATATACCCTAAAATCATCAGCGACCACTGCAATGTCCAGACGTCCGAACGGTGGAACGTTATCAGTAAATCCGTTTTCCGTGCAGGAGTACTGGTACATCATTTGCGTTTTGGTACATCATTATGGTCAACAGAATTTCATGGCATTAAAGTATGATTTTTTACCTTGACTCACCGATTTTTTCGGGTCAATGACAGCTCTGTTCACACCCCATCGCATTGAAAAATAAAAATAAAAAATCGGAATTCAGATCCTCGTTTCCTTATCCTCGCCAATCCAGCCATGGAAACAGTCCCTTGGCTCTTCATCGAAAGCGTGTGTCTCCGCCTTCTGGACCGTGACAGTATCCTGGAGAGTAGATGGATCCCCTCCTCGTGGGGCAGAATCTGCTCTGTAACATGCAAGAAGATCCGAATTCTCCGCGTGGATCTAGTTGGGAGTTTGGAGAAGATCTATGTTTCTGCCAAGTCTATGTTTTACGACGGCGACATACACCCCGTCTCTGGAAGGAGATCACTCTGGACGACCTCCAGAGGCTCGTCCACTTCATCAGGCCCGTGAGGAAGGAACGCCACCCTCTTCGTTACGATTTCTACTCCGCCAACACCCTAAGGCTAGAAGACGGGAGCAAGTGGATCAACGGAAAGCTACTTTCTATGCGACTTCCAGTGGACTATGTGTTTCTATGGTACATAGAAGCAGAGGAGTTCTTCGAAACTGCTGGCTCCCGGTGGATCAACGCCAGTGGATCAACGAAAAGCTACTTTCCATGCGACTCCCGGTGGATGCACTGGATCTACGTAGTGCAGAATCCGACCACTTCTTTGAAACTGCAGGTCCTCTTTACTACGTTTACTATAAAGGACTAACTCTGAAGCAAAGCACGATAGACGCCATCATCGAGAAGTTCGTCCCCATCGACGAAGGCTCCTTTCAGGTGCGCCAGAGGCTTTCTGAGAAGCAGCTGAAGAAGCTGTTCGAGCAGTGCGCACTGGCCAACAAGAAGGTTAGTGTCTCTGTGCCCTTCGATTCAAGTGTCGTAGTCGACTACGGCAAGTACTACTCGAAGAAGGAGGTTCGGGATAAGGGAAAAGTTGTGGTGTTCTCAAACGAGGACGAAGAAAAGTTGGAATTGCGAGTGAGCCGTTCAAGTGATTACTCAGGTGGGTCTGATTGGTGGCTCGAGTGGAATTGGTGCCATAGGGGTTTGTCGCCTTGGCTTTAAGACTTTTGCTTGGGATGTTGTTGTTTCTTTGGTGTGATAAATTTGTTTGACTATCCTTCTCTGGGCACATTCAAAGAGCACCATGACACGCGCTAGATTAATTTGTTCTGCTTTCCACATGCGCCTCGGCTAAAGCCTGCGTTCTTCTATCTGTTTTCTACAGGCGTTTGTTATATAGATACTACGGTGTCGCAGAGGTCATCAGGGATTTAAAGCGATCAGCACGTCCTCATTAGGATCCATGGAGAACTCGCCTCAACTGCCCAGGTCATTTTCGAATTTACAAAGGATTCTCCCACATCTCTTCGCACCTAATCGCATTGGAAAAGACGAACATAAGCGGTGGATTTCATATTTTCGATTCCTTATCTTCGTCAAGCCATGGATACCGTCCCTCAGCTCTTTATACAAAGCGTGTGTCTCTGCCTCCTGGACCGTCGCAGTCTCTGGGAGACTACAGAGATCCCCTTCAGATGGGGCGAAATCTGCACCGCAACTAGGAAGAAGGTCCATACTCTCCGCGTATTTATAGAGGGGAGTTCGGAGAAGATCTACGCTGCAGCTCAACCCCCTCTGCTGTACGACACCTACTCCAGTGTTGTTCCTCTGGACAATGTCGATCTGAAGTTCATCACTAACTTCCGGATACAAACAGTTACTGCTGATGAAGGGCAAAAGTTACCAAAGAGCTACAAGGAGATCACTCTGGACCATCTCCAGAGGCTCGTCCACTTCATCAGGTCCGGGAGGAACGAACGACACCCTTTGCGCTACGACTCTAAATCCCTCAACACCTTAAAGCTAGGACGTGAAAGCCAGTGGATCAACGGAAAGCTACTTTCCATGCGACTGCCCGTGGACTCGGTGGATCTATGGACCGAAGGAGAGAGTGTCGACGAGTTCTTCAAAACTGCTGGCTCCCTTTACCAGGTTAGATATGAAGGACCAGATCTGAAGGAGAGCACGATAGACGCCATCATCGAGAAGTTCGTCCCCATCGACGAAGGCTACTTTCAGGTGCGCCAGAGGCTTTCTGAGAAGCAGCTGAAGAAGCTGTTCGAGCAGTGCGCACTGGCCAATAAGAAGGTTAGGGCGAATGTGAAGTCCACGGAGTTGGTCGACTACGGCAAGTTCTACTCGAAGAAGGAGGCTCTGCACCAGGGAAAAGTTGTGGTGTTCTCAAACGAAGAAGAAGAAGAAAAGCTGGACTTTCGAATGAGGCGTTTAGATGATAGGTGGCTCTTGTGGGACTGGTACCATAGGAGTTCGCCGTCGAGGCTTTAAACCTATATGCGATAAAATTGCTTGACCGTTTACATTGTTGACCGTTGTTGCACGAAGGAACGAAGGGAAGGCGCGGCAGTGTCCAAAGAGCCTCCGAGTATCTCTTGGTGTATAATGCTGCAATAGGGACTGTCGCGGCACTAGCCACTTCAGGACTCAAAGGCCAGCAACTGCTTCTCCCGAAGGGGCGGGTTTCACAACACAAGCTACACCTCTGTATGCTTGATTTGAGCCAACAGTTTTCCGACCTCCTACTTCCGTCACTTCCGAGAGAGTCACACATCTGTTCTCACCTCCTTGCATGGACATCGGAAGCTTCGTTCACGTATCCGTTCTGTTATCCTCGTCTCTGCAGCCATGGACGCCGTTCCTCTCCTTTTCATGGAAAGTGTTTGCCTTTGCCTTGTGGACCGTGACAGTATACGTGGACTCGGTGGATCTACGGAAAGTAGAAGCTGATGAGTTCTTCAAGGCTGCAGGATCCCAGGATATCACGGACCAGATCTGAAGGAGAGCACGGTCGACACCATCATCGACAAGTTCGTCCCCGTCGACAGCGGTCGTTTTAGTGTGGGCCAGAGTCTTTCTGAGAAGCAGCTGAAGAAGCTCTTCGAGAAATGTGTAATGGCCGACAAGAAGGTGACGGTTTGGGTAGAACCGATGGTTTGCTCAAAGAGGTTCAATTTTAAAGACTTGATTTACAAGTAGTACTCGAATAAGGAGGTTGGAAATGAAGGGAAAATATTGAATTTCTTCAGTAGAAAGGAGGCAAAGTTGGGACTCCGAGTACTTTTGCACGACCACGGGCTCGAGTTGCAATGGATGCATTCGAACTGGCTGCGGATCTTTTAACATTTCTACTTGTGCTGTAGCCTCCACTATAAGCATCTTTGTTAATCACTTGTACCATGCTTTGTTGTGCTTTTTTTGTCGTAAACAGGTACCATAGACTATGTATGGTTAGAATAGGGACCTAGTGAGGCGGGTAGGGTTTGGGTAGAACCGAAGGTTCGCTCAAAGACCTTCGACTTGACGGACCTGGCTGCCAAGTACTACTCGGAGAAGGAGGTTCGGGAGGGAGGAAAGCTATTCTATTTCTTCAATCGAAAGGAGCCAATGTTCGGACTTCAAGTACTTTTTCATGAAGGAAGCGTCGAGCTACGATTCCGAGATTCGAGCTGCCTGTAGAGCCCTTATCGGCGTTAGCCTCAACTCCAAGCAGCTTTGTTAACCACCGGAAGTTCGATAAATCTGTTAGGAAGCCGTTGACCCGTTGGCATCACTGTATAGTACTTCCCTGGTTCTCAAAATTCGGCCCCCATATCACCGCCTGAGAGTACAGTACCCTGTCCTCACCCGTCTCCCTCGCGGGTGATTTGTAGCTTCGCAGCCAAAGCGGCGCCGCGTCTCCAGCAGGTGGTCCCGAGTTCGCACCTTTCGAACTCCGACTTATCGCCGCCGCCTCGCGCGATCTCCTTTCGGCGTCGATTAATAAATGTTTTACGAATTGTCGCTTTGGCGGCGCGGACGACGATGATCGATGGAGCCGCCGAAGGACCACCCGCGCGCCCGACGGCTCCGAATCTGGGCCATGACGAAGATGGATCGCCGGGGAGATCGATGCGAATCCGATCGCCTACAGTACTTGTAGTGTCTCTTGAGACTGTCCGGAGGAATGAGAGATATACGGTGTTCGGATATACGAAGAAAAGGGGAAGGGGGATCTAACCGCTGTGTTTAACACCAGGGTTCAGGGCGCCAGGCTTCAGAGTCTTTGTTTATGTGGATTTACACATTGGCATTTGGTTTCAGCTGTTTCAAGGAATGAAGGTGTCTTTCTCCGCCATTCTTCTTCCCTCTCATTGTTTACCCCATAACATAATACTGCGTCTCTTTCCTGTGAACTCCTCTTTCGCAACATGACCATTCGTTCATTTCAGGTCCCTCAGGAGAGTTCACATTTCGTCACATTTCATCCTTCGTCCCTCAACTTCAGAGCTCAATTGATGTTACACAGAAGCTTCTGTTCCGATAGGGCATCTCGGAAACTTAATCTTGGACTTGAACATTGGAATTGGAACCAATTTAGAGAACTGCACTGTCCACACTTTGCTTAACCTCCCTCCAGTTCTCATACGATCGATTGTCACGGCCTTCAATCCACAACATATTCAGATTTCCTTTGTTCGCCTATAAGACCAAATCATATCATTCACAGCCTCGCCATTCATTGCTTACTGTGTCCATTCCCTTCCCCACTTGCCCCTCCAAACAAGATCGATTCCCACCGTCCACATCTCCCCCACCTCCCTCGACCCTCGGCGCCCAGGGTCCGAATCCCGGCCTAGCGGGCCGGCGTATCCGTTTCGTGCGCGTCGACTCGCGAAATCGGCGTTTTACGGCGCCACTTCCGCGCAAACAGGCCGCCTGCGGCCCGCCCGGACGTGGGTAATCACAGGCTGCGGCCGCCGCTACCGTATGTCGGCGGCCGATTGATGTGGCGCGTTTGAAGCGAGCGGAGAAGCGGCGGCGAAGGTGCTAATTAGCCGACGAGCCGATGGAAGGTCGGCCGATTCAATGGGATTGGGGTCGAGAAGCTGAAAAAGCGGCGCCACGAACTCCGAATGCAGGCTGCCCGTGGCTGGCAGATTACGGTAATGGGCGCGTGCGTGCAGATGATTAATCGTCGTGCGATGATCCGCCGGGAAATGCGATTGAATTGGATTCCCTTCGATTTCTGCTCTTAAAAACCTGGAGACGTGCCTGATGAGAAGAAGGATATCTGTAGAGGTATTTCTTAAAAACTTCTTGTAAACGTCTCCATACTTCGGTAACACATCCCACATTTTTAAGCACAGAAGAAGATGAACATACTTCTGCGGTAAAGCTTATCGGATAAGGTGCCACAGGGTATGATTGTGTTGGGCCATAAGATGCCCGATCCTCAAGGACAAGTCGAATAACGTGCCTTCCACAATATGGCAACGTTTTCGCATCGGAGAGGCCTCCAAGAAGCCATACTCGAAGGAGTACCGATACGAAGGATCCACGTGATTCGAAGGACAGATCTCAGCTTATGAAACCCATTACAGTAAAAGCGGCAAGATCCGGTGCAAGGACAGTTAATCCCACAGAAACGTCGCTATCTCGACTTTAACTGATTCCAAAGTATCTGTTTGGAAAGACCGTTTTTCACCCCTTCACAAACAATGCAAGGATCAGTGGATGCCAACCTACTTATCACCTGCTTTCGTTTCCCTCATAGATCCACCCTTCGGTCTCCTCATGACCCCAAATAGTCGGCTGCCCCCAACTTCCCCAACCTCCCAAGGCCCCTTCTCCCTCGCAACAGTCGCCAAACAAACATTAATTAAGTCGTCCAGGCTCTTCTGATGAATTAATCGACTCGAAGGCGCCTCCCGCGGGAACGTCCCTTCGTGATTCCGCGCGATTCCTCTCGCCGCCCGATTAGCGCTTCCGCGGCGTCAAGGATCGATCGTCGCCTCGCTCGCACTCCATAAAATCGCCAAAAAACGTCTCTTCCGCCGGCCGACCGTATTTCCCAACCTTTTTCGCCTCTCCCGCACCTCCGCCACGACAACCTTGGGATGTGGGTCGCGCTTCTTGGGCAACTTTACGACGCGGTGGCGGGGAAGTTTTCGCTCCGGCGCGGACAATGGCTCCGGCGGAGTCTTTACGACCGGCTCATTAACCCCCGACGACAGTTCGCAACTTCCTTTACAGCCGTTTCGCTTTCGGCTGAAGTTGCGCAAGTTCCCTCCTTTTTTGGCCCCGATTCCTCGGCGCTCCTGGCCCCCTCCCGCTCATCCGACGGATTATCGCCTCGCCGCCATCGCAATTAGACGCGATCTCCGTCGGCGGTCTCGCCACCCGCGATGAACACGGATCACCGGAGTCCAAAGGGCCGCCGGAAGGGTGCGATCCGCTGGGCGAGAGAGGCCGAGCGGTACGGTAGTGCTCTCTCTAGGGGATAGAGAGGACACGGGAGGATAGATGTCAGAGGGGTGACATTCCAGGGATGTTGGGCATAGCCTGAGAGTGGTGTAGCCTAGCGTATAGAGCGTGTTTAGATGTCTTACAAGAGAACCACGCCAAGTAGGGACGTCAAATCTTGTGGTTTATGGAGTTTTTTTGTCCTGTACAGCAAGGGACCCTTCTTTGGTACCGATCTTAGCGCAGTGGTTACGCTGCTCGGCTACCACTGGAGCTCTTTGGAGGAGTTAGGAGCTCTTGGCCCAGGTGTCAGCTCTTGGCTTAAGCGCTTATCAAAAGTCATGTTTTTAAACACAGTGTGTTTCCTGTCCTCGAGATAACTGCTTGTAAAGTCCCACAGTGTCCATGACCCTGGGACTCAAAGCTGACGTTCTTTAGGAGTCCAGCTGCGCGTAGCCCAATGCCCACCCACTATGACCTCTCTCGGAGCCTGGTTTCAGCTCAGGGAGACCCTCACACAAGCGCTTCTTTCCTCGAAGTCCGATCAATTCGAAAGTGTCCAGCGCATGACTTCTTGAGCAAAACAATCTCGAAAAACCCTCAAAAGCGGACCACTCTACCCCTTCATGTCCCACAACCCCAACCCAACACTGATCCCCACTACGGTAGCGCGACTTTTGACCCAAGAAGTCGTGGGCGCGGATTTCGAACGTCTAATCCGCTCGGTTTCGGCCATATGGCTCGGATGCGCCTCGCTCACCTGTCGTCCCGCGCGGACGTCGTAAAGAGCGATTTTTTAGTCGTAAACCGCACGGAAGCCCGGAGCTCCCCGCGCTCCGAGATGCTTATCTCCGGAGCACCCGGAGCCGGCTTCCGCTCCCGACGCGCGCGCGCAATTACGGGGGATAATCGCCGGAAGCGCGTGACGGCCCGGGAAGACGGTAGGCGCTCGGGAGAAGCCGGAGTGCACTTCGAGGAGGAGATGGGACTCGGAGATACGTCGCCGATAATTGGATTAAATTGACGGAAACGACGTGAGTAGCGATGGGAAGGTAAATACGGAGAAGCGATAAGCGTCGGGTTACGGTAGCGGGGAAAACAAAAGGACGCTGGGACTTTTCGGGACCGGTGATCGGTGGCGAAGGGCATTCGCTGAAGAAGAAGGAGACGGTGGGAAGAGGCTAGAGATCGGAGGGACAGAGAAGGAGGTACAGGAGGAGAGAAAGAGGGATGGAGGAGTGTAATCCGTGTAAGACATGAAGAAGGAGACGCTTATGGTAGTAGAACGATGCCAGAGAGGTTAATCCTAAGGGAATAGAAGGAGCCAAAGGTGATGAAGGACAGTATCCTACCATTGATTTTCAGAAGGTCTGGCACATATCTAGAGGACTCAGCGCACAGGATACTTAGAGGGCATCGATCGACTCAAAAGGACCCGTTTTTGCCAGAAGACCTGTTTTCCTAAAGGTACTAAATTTCCAGAGGCAAATCTTAGCCCGATGAACATAGATGATGGAACAGAGGGAACAGATAAGGCTTTGGTCTCTGTAAGAACATAAGCCTAATTCAGCCTAAGTCCTACCCGAATCAAGGACATTGGTTTCGAAAGAGCATGATCGGTAAATCCTCCCAAAAGTCACCCCAAAAGAGGGACTTTAAAAATCCAAGCCAGCGCCGAGCACAGAGAATCGATCGACCCAAAAGTCCCGATTCTTTCCCAACAAAAACGTCTTCCTTAGGCTCACTTCCACACCTTAAACCCAGTCCGACTCGAGGAAGGCGCCCCAGGACACCGGCTCCGGGAGAGCCTGGGGAGAAGCGGCTTCTCGCGGGGCGTCCGTGGCCGAAAGTGAATCGGAACTAATAATTACCGATATAATTGACTGTTTTCAGCCGCGAGGCTCGATAATTGCAAACAGCGCGGATCGTGTGCGTTGCGTTAAACGCCGATCCCGGCTCCTGGCCTCCGGTGTGCCCCGGTTCCCCGATCGATGGCCTCGGGAAGTCAGGAATCGGAGGAGGACGAGGTCGGCGCCGAGTAATTTGAACCGCCGAGTCCATTGTGGTTTCGCTCCATTGTCGCCCACTCCAAGGACGTTGCGCGAGCGCGGACCGTACCCTTTGTTTGTTCGGTGGCGGGGTACGGTAGCGGCGGGCGCAAAGCGGGACGGGGAATCGCGTTTCGACGCCAACGGAATCGGAACAAAGCGGAAGCGACCTCGATGGAGGGAGAGGTTGAACTCGGGAGCGCTTTATGGTCCGATTTTCCCACTTTTTTACCTACCCACTTCAGAGTTCAAACGGTCTCCCAAGGACCTAGAGCAAAGGGGGAAATGATAAGAAAAAGCGGGGAAATTACTCCTCAGATTCTTAAGGTCATAAACTAGAACACCGAGGCTCATTTTCCAGTTTTTCTTCTGCTCCCTTAAACGAGCCAAGAGCTCCAAAGAAAAAACAAGGAAAAGGGGCGAGACATGCACGCCAAACCGTGCTCCGCATTTGGGACCCGTCCAGGATCGCTGCGTGTGGCCGGGACTCCGCCTGGCCAAATTATTGTAATTCCCTCCGAAACGGTGCGTCTCGTCCCCTTGGGCTCTGCCTCGCGCCTCTCCCTCGCGGATGCCTTCGCTCGCGGCGCCCGATAATTGTCGCCCGCAGATAATTGCCCCTCTCGCTCGAGGCGCTTTTCCTGTGCGCCGCGTGCCGGCGTGGGTTACGGTAGCCGGCGGTGACAGCGCGGACGAAGACGCATGCTTTCCGGCGGTTCATAAATCACGTCGCGATGTCGGCGGCGGCTTCGGGGCCGCAGGTTGCGCGACGCAAGGGTCAAAGCAATTATGCGCCGAAGAAAGCGCCGGAACAACGGACAGGAAGACGCTGACCGCTGACCGCGCTGGAGGGAGCCGAGGATTACGCGCGCACACCGGAGGCCGGGGTACGGTAGCGGAGAGTGAGGGAATGCCGGGTGTCAATCGAAAAACCGATAAATTTGGGGTTTCCCGAAGGTCACTTTTTGGGTTTGGAGTTTTTTAGGATTCTTGTGCGAGATTGGGCGATTTTTTGTGGTATCTGGTTTGAAGTAGGGCAGATATGGTGGCTAAGGACTCTTGTGGATCAGATTTAGAACTTTCCAACCCAAAGAAACCCGTCAAAATGCCCGAAAAATCGAGTAATTCTGGGTTTTTCGAAGGTTAGCTGACGAATTGTCAATAGGACCGATATCATGGCTCATAAAGCAGATCTTACCCTAGAAGCCCCAGTGCCGACAGCTAGAGCTCCCCACACAAGGAAGTGACGTCTTAGGGCCCTCGTTTTTCCTTCCTCAGCCCCCAGAGCCCCAACCAGGAACACGATCCGGGTTCTCCTCCCAGGAGAGATCAAAGAAGACCTCCGCACTCCCAAGACGTTCTCTGGCGAACAGAAGAAGATGCGCCATAAGGCAGTTCGTTTTTTGGTCATACGGAGACCAACCTTCCTTCTCCATAGCGACCCCTCTCCCTCGCCACCTGTCGTCTCCGGGGTCTTTCCTCAGGTGGCACCTCCCAAGGCCCTGGATCGTCCGCGTCGCCACCTCGATTGCCTCGCAAAACAAACCCGTCGCACTTCGCGCGCGAAGTTGTAATTAGAGGCCCCTGAACTTGTCCCGACCTCACTCAAATTAGCACAATCCACTCGACGCTCGCGTCGTCTCGATCGATGGATAATCCAGGCGCGAGATCCACATGCCTTCAGAGGGGAGGGGGAGTACAGTAGGCGCGGCGGCCCCCCGTCGACTCGGACATGTGTCGAGGTGCGCCGCGGGGGGTCCAGGCGAGCAAGAAGCAGGGGCGAAGACGACGGCGGGGGCTGACCAGAGCACAAAACAACTCCCGAGTGCTGACAGTGGGGTACTGTAGCCGGTGACGATTCCGTCTCCTGGATCGATGCGAAATTGGGCGCGATTTGGCGTCGCCCCAGGGCGCGCGAGGTGCGAACGTGGAGGGTGCGAGATGCCTTCGCGGGACCGACGGCGGAGTACGGTAGCGCGCGTTTGCACAAGAGGGCGCGAGACGTCAAGTGGCGTCTAACGACGGATTAGGACTAATTACTCCGCCGCCGTGTTTGTACATCGTCTCTTGAGGTGCTAACACCCGGCTTTCGGTCTCAGGTGGATTCCGGCTCTGGATAAGGTCAACTTTGAGTTCGAGGATGGTAGCTGACGCTATTCTAGAGATATTTCTCCCAATGAAATAGTAATAAACCTGTGGAAATATCTCCAAAAGCAAATGTTTTCAGCCCAATGGAAATATTTCCGAAACATACATTTTCCAGCTCTGGAAATATTTCCACGAAGCTAAGACAGAAATATATGTACAAGATTTCTTTGTTGTAGAAACATCTCCAAAGTGGAAGTAGTTCCAAGCAAACTATTCCCGATCTTTCAGGAATATTTCTCAGAAGTGTACCTGTAGAAATATCTCAAATACAGTATCTCTGATCCTGTAAAAATATTTCCAACGAGGAAATCTATCTGCTCGCATAGAAATATTTCCATGGAATGTCTCTGTCTATGTCTCATTCGAGAGCGTCTAGACTGCTTTGGACCGCCTAAATCCACCCTTGCTCCTTTCGGTGTTGCAGAGTCGGGCGTTGCGCGAGGGACTCTATCGCTTTCCCACTCCCAGGTAATTCAGACTTTCTTCGCGGACCGTCGCTGTCAACACACACAGTGGGAACGTCCCTCATCCCTCGCGCACTTAATTGCCCCTCGCCGCGGATCAAAGCCTCCGCTCCATGCGCTCCCTCGCCCCTTACGGCAAACGACGCGAAGACGGACGTCGCCGCTGTCAATAAATCACTGCCTGTACCCGCTCGCTCGCTTGCATGACTCCACTCCATCGGTCTCGCGGCCCGCCGGACGCTCCGGAACGGGTCGGAAGCGCGCGAGATGCGCCGGGAGATAGGCGCCCGTGAGACGACCTAATCAAATGTCTGCCCGGCGAACAGGAAGGTGTCCACACGGGACGAAGATTGATTAACCGTAACAAGGTCGCGCGTCGTTGTCAGACAGTAATCCGTCTCGTCTGGACCAAAGTGGACAGGTCCGTCGCTTTGGGACTTACTTCCTGGCGGACAGACGGGGGTTCTTTCTGTCTGTTTAGAAGGTGGGGGTTTTTTAAAAGTTTTGCAAACTCGGGTAATTTAGTGTTTTATAAAATGTCACTTTTTTGGAACTTCGCTATGTGAGTAGTCGACAGCTTAAAGAGTATTGGTGCAGAGACTTCAAAAGTGAAGATACGAACGGTTAAGCTTCCCTTGGGTGAACCTTCCAGCCCAATCAAGGTACCTTAGCGCGTAAAACTGCCCAGAGTTTAAGATCTACCTTCTGCTAGCGTAGAGAAGTAGGATATCACGCGAAGACCCTACAGAAGGCAGTAACCCTAACCCACTCAACCCCTCAAAGACAAAAACTCCAAACTGTTCGAAACCCGAACCCAATAACACGGAGCGAAAGAAGCTGATGGGGAGAAGCCCCTCAAGGAGGGGAGAACCAGGCCCGGGGCCAGAATCCGGGGCCGCGACGTCTCGCAGCCGTCGTCCGATGGATGTTTCGACGGCGACTGGCGCTGGTGCGCCTCGAAGGGGGCTGCCGAGCGAAAATTATGGCCAATCACCTGCTAATGATACACGGTAATTTTGTCAATTACATGCACTCGCGCGCCCCTCGGCGTCGACTGTTATTAGCGCTCGCGGGCGGAGGGCGCCTTCTTCGGCGCCTTGCCCGGCTCCGGAACCGGGCTCCGGGCCCCGCCACGCGTCTACCGTACCCCACGGGGACGGTCTTCGGCTGGCGGGGGCGATCGCCGGCGGCGTCGCCCGGCTCCGCGGCGATCGGTCGCCGCCTCGTCCTCCGCTCGGACCAATCGGCGGCCGAGGGGCGGGTCCTGCTCGCGGCGACGACGCGTGTGGCGAGTCTCTTCCCGGCCAGGGAGCGCCGCCGAGCGAGCGCGACTGTATCGCAACGAGTGTCCCTCCGCGTTCTGTGGTAGTGCCTCGCCATCGCGAGCCCCTTCCAGGCCCGATCCCTTCGCGAGCGCGTCTCCAGCCACCCCTCAGATTCAGCTTCTTCAGGCGAGCACAGATTCCTCGCCGATGTCGTCGCCGTCGAGCGATTCCGTCGTCCCCTCGGCTGCCGTCGCCGTCAAGACCGAGTCCGCGCCCGCAGCCTACATCGACGACGTGAAGCCGACGCCGCCGTTCGACTTCCAGGGCTACTACCCCGACCTGGCCACCTACAACGCCGGCTTCTACTCGCACCACTTCCCGAGCACGGCCGCCGCCGCCAACGGCTACGGCCCCACCGCCGCCACGCAGAGCTCCTACCTCGCCTACCAGCAAGTGGCCAACCAGGCCGGCTCCCCAGAGGGTACGTCCTGAAGATCCCCGCCCGAACGGCTAATTGCCCCCTCTGGCTCTAAGGCGATTAGCACCCGGCAATTAGGGGACAAAGGAGACGCTGGCGTCTCCTCCGGATTCCTATGCAATCTGCTGGACCCTAGTGCTCTGGGCGTGTTGGTTTCGGGATAGATCTCCCACGCTCTCCTTTTATCGTGCAGTAAACCTCCTTTCTTTTCATTAGGCTGGTTTTAGAAGATAGGACGATATTATAGTAGAAATACTAGTATCTTATAAGCATAGTGTCCTTATATAAGGTAGATAAACATAATGTCAATGTGTGATTCACATTTAAGGCCTTTATTGTCTTCTAAAGCTTATAATTTTGGTCCAAAAGTCCTTTACTGTCTTGTCAATGGTCACACCAATTCCCTGCCACCTCTACTGCCTCTTCCCGATCCTCCTTCTTGCCCTGAGAACTCTCAAGAATCCCCAATCCTCTTGACGTGAATTGAACTCCCCTTAAGACTCCAAGGCGCTATCCTCTTCCCGCCTTCTGACGCCTCCTTTGAAATCCCTCTTCTTCGGGTTCCCATCTCTTCTCCCTCCTTTCGCACCTCCACCTCGCTCTCCCCTTCCCCGGGGCGTCTCTTCCCGCGACCCGAGGTCCCACCTGCGAGTGCCCCACGTCCCGAAGCCTCCGAAGAAGCCGCCCAGGTGCGACTTCGCTCCGGGCTTAGCACCCGCGCTCACGCTATCGTACCCGGCTTCGCACTTTCCGTTTCTAATTAGCTGCAATTAGGTGCCCCGTCACCGCCCGACCCCTTTCCCCACAACAGCCTGACTCAACCCACATTCCTCGGCTACCGTAACCCCGGCGTTCAGGCTTCGTCTCCGAGCACACGACGAAGATCATCGAGGGCGGCGAGGTGCGCATCAACGGGAAGGGCAAGAAGGTGCGGAAACCAAGGACGATCTACTCGAGCAGCCAGCTCGCGCAGCTGCAGCAGCGCTTCAAGAAGACGCAGTACCTGGCGCTCCCGGAACGCGCGGAACTCGCCAACGAACTCGGTCTCACGCAGACGCAGGTGGGCCTTTGTTTCGTATTTTTGTTTTCGTCTTCCCCGACTCAATGTCTTCTGATTGCCGCCTCGCGGACAATAGCCGTTCTGATGAGCGCCGAGTCACGAAACTCGGGACAAAGCGGGCCCTCCGGACTGTGGAGATCTTATCTGCTCCGGGCTCACCTGGCGACGGCCACCTGTCCCGCCGCGACCTTGGCGGGCCGGAGGTGACGCGCGACCCGAACTGACAGCAGGAGACAAAGCCCGTCTCAAGGAGGCACGCGTGTCCGCAATTTCCGCCCAGAATTCTCTTTTTTTCGATCGAAAAAGGACCCTCTCGCTGTGTCGACCTTCTTGTGACGGGCTTAAGGTCTCGAGACGGAGAAGGAGACAGGCGTGTCATCCTTATCTCTCCTGAGATCTAAGGCGCCAACGAGATGTCACACCGCAATTGGCGTTAAGAAAACATAGGGTATAATAATAGCAAACAATGCGTATATTCACAGAAAAATCTGTTTGGCTATATGTCATTCTAAAGCAGCATAGTGAGGCGATCTAAAGGAGCCTACTTGGGAGTGGTCCTCAGAAGGAATAGAATGAAATAGATGTGGTGAAAAAAGATCAAAAATAACAGAAAAATAACTCATTCATTCGGGATTCCCGAAGCTTCTCTGCTCACCACCTAATGAACCCAAAATACCACAAAAAATGTTCACTTTTTTCTTTTATCGATCTTACAGTATGCTCAGCTCCTCAAAACCTAAAAAAACAGCTGTGATACACTTCCTTTTTGCGGTTAAAACGCATTGAATACAATATGGACGTGTTTTGACGCCTTCTCCCCAAATTTTGGTGTTTTAAACCCCTTTTCCAACTGAAAGATCGTATCAGCTACCGATCGAAGCTCGAAGCTCCTAATAACAAGGTCTTCTGGCGGCAAACTCTCCCTTTTAGAACGGACACTTTGAGCAAATTGTTGTCTTGTTTGTTGTTTTCCTCGGAAGAATCGATTCCCATGAATGCTCCAATCGTCTCTCCTTTGTCCCCCTTGACTCATCCGCTTTCAGGTGAAGATATGGTTCCAGAACCGGCGGTCAAAGGCGAAGAAGATGGGCAAGAATGGGATGCCGGGCGGGGGCTCCTGCGGCTCCTACGACGCGGAGCACGGCTCCGACGACGAAGACGCGTCAGATGGCGAGCGGAGCAGCGTGGAAGGAGGCTCCACACACTCCTCCAGCACGCCGGCCGAGGGCGCGTCCACAGCGACGCCAGAGGGCCAGGCGCCGCCTGCTTGGCCCTCGGGAGAGCCTCCGGCGGCACCCCTCGTCACCTCGCCCCTCAGCTCCGCGCTACAGACGCCACAGAGCCTGACGGCGGCTTCTACCCTGGGCCTGGGCTCCACACACCCCTACCCCGTCGACTGGTACGACCAGTCGCTGGCGATGGCGCACCAGCACCCCTCCTACTACCCGCCGACGGCCTACCAGGCGAACCCCTACATGCAGCACTCCTACTACTAGGTCCTCCACGCTTTAAGACTCAGAAAGTGATATCAAACCCGTCTATTCCTCCGCGGTTTCCGGACGGAAACCGGATGTACAGTGTTCCTCCTCCTCCCCGCCCGCCCGTTACCGTATCTCCGCTCGACCACGTCGATCTTCTTGTGTTGTGACTCTATACAGATTATGATGATGATGACGAATGTATAAAGTAGATTTTTGTCCGCGACGAGTCCTCTGTTTTGGCGTCGGGGAACCGGATCGTCGGCGAAGAAGGCTCCGGGCAAACCGGTCGACTCGCGCTCCAAAAAAGGCGCGCCCATTGAGGCGATCAATTCTCGACGCTCCCTCGCCTTGCACGGATCAGGCTTGGGGGGACTGGTGAGGCAAGGTACGGTAGTAAGAAGGGACTATTCAAAGCCATAGTCCATGAGGACAGCATCGCCTTCCTTGAATCGCAGTCTTTGATAGCATGTGTTAGTTTATCCAAACTCAACTTCGGAAATGGAAACGATATACGGTGGTACGGTGGGAAGCTACTCGAAGCCGTACTTTCGTATAGGCATTGAGCGATATCCGCGAGTCACAATCGTGGATCTAATGCAGAGGATCAATCAATCGAAATTGTACGCTGCCGCCTTTTAACGCCCCAACGAATCTATGCGTCCAATGTGCCTTACAGAGCTACCCTTAATCATCACTTGGCTCGAGAGCAACTGTGGAAGCATAGCATTTTAAGAATAAGCAAGGTAAATGCTACTGGAACCTTCAAATGTGGCAGGGAAAGCCTTATCAGAACAAGAATCCTCTCAATTTGCAGAATCCGGTAACATCTAACTCATCCTCCGAGCTGGACAAGTGGAAGGACGAGATTAGGAGGGCAATGCTTGCTAGGTATTCAAAGAGTTTACTCTGTACGTGGGGCACAGCAGGGTGGTTCATAAGGAGGAGGTCGAGGGCTCGATGTCAGGAAGCGCCACCATCTCAGAATCTTCTTGCCTCGGCGACTGTGGCGGAGGATTCTCGAGCGTTCCGTTCTCTTGAATGTTTGGGAGTTCCTCCGAGCGCTTCTGTTCCTCGAGCTTCTGACGGATGTAGATACAGTATGGCATGAGGCACGGGTCCTGGTCGCACTCCTTGGCATGGTAAGTGCAGAGCGCGATGAGCTGCTTGCACGCAGAACACTTCGATTCTCGGCGCTTGTCGCAGCCTCGGTTGTGCTTCATCACGCGCTTCATCTTGGCGCAGGACGCGTGGCCGCAGTTGGCTTCGGGGCAGTTGCTAGCGTGGACCAGCGAGTCGATACATCTTCTAATGTTCTCCCTCAGGAGCCTCTGATTCACGGAGTTCTCGGCCGTAGGCATCTGCGATCCAGATTTCTAGAAAACGACTGTTGCAATAAATAACGTCGACAAAACTCAAGAAGGAGAGCACGAAGGTGGTTATCGCATTATATGTAAGCTCCAGGCTAGCTAGTTCGTGGCAAGGAGAGATCATGCAGAGAGAAAGGAAGAACGAGCATGTCAGGCGAAGACAGTGAAACTGAATGGGTCGATGTCATCGATCGAGGTGTCGGCTACTGCACTTCCAAAGCAAGTGTGAACAACGGTCGGGGTGTGAAGTTCTCGAACACCCCAACACTTCGGAAATCTCATCGTTTCCCAAATTGGAAATCGGATACATCTCTCGTTCCAACTCACATTCGCATTTCGGACAAATTTACTTCAGTTCTGTGTCTACTAGAAGCACCTACCTATCAGGACTGAAAAACCCCCTCTCCTCACGTTGCAGTCGCCGTCGCACGTGCTTATGCACTGTTCAGAGTGCTTGTTTATTCGGTGCCTTGGAAGGGAATGAATCAAAAGAAGAGAAGAGCACGAGTGGCGCTCCACTGGAAAATCATCCTCGAGACAGAGCAGATCAGTCTTCGAGATACGCTTAATATATATTTCAATCTTATAGCCGGGATAAAAGAAGATCTGCGCACTGCTGTGATTGCTCCAGCCAGTAGCACCCTCCATGCATGACTCTGTGAACAGATCTTTAAGACCTTTGAAAGCACCGATACTGTATTCGGCAAAATGCACGGTCATGTTTTGTTCTGTAGAGAGATGGGTACTGTAAATGTGGATATCGGCGTTCGCATGAGGGCTACTTCAGACACCTACACGGTAAGTGTCGTCCACATCTGAGGGGGGCAGTTTAGAATGTTCCCTGTTTAGGCGAACGGTTTTCGGTCAAATGTCCCTTCGGTTAAATGTCTTTCGGTCAAGTGATCGGGCGTCGATGTTTTCTAAATGCTCACGGAAAGAGTTCAAAAACAGGTGCGGCCCTCTTGGATGTCGACGGCCTAGAGACAGTTAAAAGAGCGAAGCGACTTCTTTACTGCATCTGCGAATCTCTGCCAGCTTCGGCGAACCTATTAGGGCTCTCACACGAAGCGATTTGGACAAAAAAGGAAAAATAATGGTTTAAAAAGAGAGAAAATGGGGTTTTTATTTACGTTGCAGATCTTATAACGCACCCTGACACTCGATCTTGGCTCCCGCCACGACATGGTATGAGTTGTCCCTGGTATGAGTTGACCCGGACCCCCCATACACCAGCGTGATACTGTACATATTGATAATTTTATAGTCACGTTACAATAGCAGATCAATACAAGTGTCAATGAAAATTCGGGGATACAAATCGACCTAGTGAAGTTATATTCATCGTGCCAGCACGAGGACTTTTCGGGGATAACGTTGGCAACTGTTGATGAAGTGGAAGGAGAGCTTAGAGAGGTCGTGTAGAACTTGCTGGGTATCTAAAGGTTCAAGTTAACTCCACATACCGAGAGATACCTTTGGTTTACGAGGAAAAGGTCGATGGCTCCACCATCTCAACGTCTTCTTGTGATGAACCATCCTCGAGAGTCAGGTTCTCCAGATTGATTGTCGCTTCCATCACCTCTATCGTGATCAGATCATCCTGGAGCTCCCCCAAGCGCTTGTGTTCCTCGAGCTTCTGGCGTATGTTGAGACAGAAGGGCATGCGGCACTGCTCCCGGTGGCACTCCTTGGCGTGGTAGCAACAGAGTGCGATAATCTGCTTGCACACGGGACAGTTCGACTGCTGGCGACGGTGACATCCTCGGGTGTGCTTCACCACGCGCTTCATCTTGGGGCACGAGGCTCTATCGCACTCGGGCTCCCTGCACTGGAGAGCGTGCTCCAGCGCCGTGATGCAGCGCTGGATGGACTCATTGCGCGCCTCCTTCTCCTCGGAGTGCTCGGCCGAATTCATCCTACTTGGTGCAAGGAGATTCCTGGAAAGAGATCTGTAGGATTAATAGTCCCAATAGTGACCTCGAGTAGCTCACATACATCGCGACACCTACTCGACTCGGGGCGCTTACTTTCTACTTATAAAACGAACGCGAAGTGCTGACCACGTCCGGCCGAGGCGCTGGGACTGAATGGGAGTTTATAGGCGCCATTTCAAAATCAATTAGTGAGTCATCGATCGATTAGTTGCGACAAACAAATGTTACTATGTGTGTGCTGTTTGGTCGACCGGTCCAAGAAGCCTAGTCCTCGCCAAGGCTATTGGTAAAAACAACCCAATGTAAAAAGATACCGAAAAACCATTTTAATAGATAGAATTTTAGCTTGCGACGCTTAAATCTGGTGTCAAATGTCAACCCGACATGTTTGAAGGCCCATTTCTCCAGCCCTCTGCTAAATGTGCGACAATCATATTCTACACTCTCATAACGACCTAACTAACAAAGAAAAAAGCACAACCTGAAGCCCGCGCACCAAATTATTGAGATCGACTCTGAGGAGCGAAGACTAGAGTCGCCTCGGTTTGGACAAACACCGTGTGTGCTCCCTTTGTGGTGATGGCCTCCCGTGACAGCTCATTTGGATGGTCGCCGCGCTTCTTCTGTGGAAGTGTGTAAAGCAGAAGTGTTCACAAGGATTTTATTCACGATCTTACGCAGGTTACAATAGAAGATCAATACACCAGCACGAGGGCCCTGTGGAGAAGCTGTTTGTGGCAATTAAGGCAATTCTGAGAGACGCTAGACTGGATAGGACACTGTAAGAAAATAGATACTGTAGATGGGTCGAAGGAGAAGATTAAGAAGACCGTGTACATGAACTTGGAGGGCCTTAAACCTACTTGAGGCTCAAGCGGAGGCCAAGCTAAGGCTAATGGTCAAAGGTATGACGATGAAGACGGTCTTAAGAAGAGCGAAGTAGAGTAGGATGCGTATACTGTAGGTGGGGTTAACGGAGGAGCGTAGAAGATCGTGCAGGGCGTGCTGGGTATCTAAAGATTCAAGTTCACTCCAAGAATGAGTCACGCGGGAATACCTTTGGCTTACGAGGAGGAGGTCGAGGGCGTCTGATCGTCTTCTTCTGACGAACCATCCTCGAGAGTGAGATTCTCAAGATTGATCGCTGCCGCCAGCAGCTCTACCATAGTGGGATCATCCTGGCGTTCCCCCGAGCGCCGCTGTTCCTCGAGCCTCTCGCGGATGCTGTGACAAAAGGGCACACAGCACCGCTCCCGGTTGCACTCCCTGGCGTGGTAGTAGCAGAGCGCGATTAACTGCTTGCACACAGGACAGTTTGACTGCTGGCGACGGCGACATCCTCGGGCGTGGGAGACCACGCGCTTCATCTTGGGACACGAGGCTCTCTCGCATCCGGGCTCCCTGCACTGGACAGCGTGCTCAAGCGCCGAGATGCAGCGCTGGACGGACTCGTCGCGATTCTCCTGCTCCATGGGGTTGGACGTTGCAAAAAGGTTCCTGGAAAGAGATTTGTAGGGTCATGGGATTCCTAAGTTGGTGCCCCGCGCTCTCACGAGTGGATACGTCACGGCACCCACAAAAGGCCAAGCCATCAACCGTCCGGGCGAGGGAATGGAAGCGACTGGGAGCTTGTTGACGCCTTATCCAATCGAAGTCATCGATCGATTAGGCGCGACTGTGGCGACACGGGCCGACTGGTTTTGGGCAATATTAAAAACTCCTCAGAGGAGCTATCGCGGTGAAGAGTCGGTCCACAGCTCAGGGCACGACATGCGCCCTTCCTTCACCCTCTTCGCCCGTCGCCCATTTGGTCACGCGCTGCCCTTTCCTTTTTCCCTCTTGACACACGGCGCTACCGCTCGTGTTATGGTTGCGCGCGACTCCGCCCTCTGAAACTCTTTAGCAGGGCCTTAAACCCTTCAGAGGCTCAAATGGTATGTAAAGGCCCGAATGGATATAAGGATCGACACTGTCAAAGTCAAGTATATAAACATGGTGGTACAAACAAGTCCAAGGGCGAGCGAGGAGCAATCGCGCGTGAAGAGCTGTTTCAGAGCTCAGAGCTCGGGGTGCTAGGCTCGATTGAGAAGCTTTACCCTGGGCCTTAAACCCTCTAGATGAGAGGACCCGAGTAGCTAAGGACCGTATGCTCGACACTGCCAAACTCAAGTTCACGAAAGACCCACGGGCTTCCCAGAAGAGCGCAGCCGTCGACCGACTGACCACGTCCGGCCGAGGCACTTGGACTGAAGGGAGTTTATGGACGCCATCGCGAATCGCCCGTGAGTCATCAGGCGGAAGGGCAGAGGCGGAGGCGGATCTCTGCAGATGGAGACGGGTGATGGCGGCGTTGCCTGGCCGGGGCGTTAAGTTATGCTCCCAGACGGCGCCACAGTGGCGCCGCCGGTCCGTCCGGTCACCCCTCCTCCTCGGTTCTTGGAACGGGAGGAAAAAAACACATTGCAAGTAGCACCAAACACAGACTTGATCGCAGTGCGGAGATACCGTAGCTGGGAGAACATTGCGAAACTTGCGTCAGGAATCTTTCAAGTCGGTTTACAAGGAGGAAGAAGAAGGTCCAGGCTGAGAGAAGACAATCTTATTAACGAGTCTCAGAAGAGCTCTCTCATTAGCAAATGACCCCAACTGAACCCGGCAGATTGAGACGAAAGGGGGCTTATTCGAAAGGTCTTTGGACATAGAATATTATGCCGCAAAAATTATCGGCCCGTTTTTGGATCCGTGGTAGAACGGACCAAAACAATACCGTAATCGCCCAAAATCGGACCCTCCGCAAACTGATATTCCCTGATCGCACTGAGGCTTTTGATGGCTCGTTGGATAGCTCTCGACGAAGCCCATTTTTTAATGCCGAAAAATTCTGATTCAGGCAATCCGCGCGGGAGGCGAAACCTTCAGGCGTGCCTAAATCCGGATTTTCCAATACCGAAAAATCGACCTAGTCGAGAGCTATCCAACGAGCTATCAAACGCCTCGGCGCGATCGTGGAACATCAGTTTGCGCGGGATCGGATTTTGGGGAATTACGGTATTGTTTTGGTCCGTTCTACCACGGATCCAAAAACGGGCCGATAATTTTTGCGGCATAATATTCTATGTCCAGAGACCTTTCGAATAAGCCCCCTTTCGTCTCAATCTGCCGGGTTCAGTTGGGGTCATTTGCTAGTCAGCACAACAACTTGAAGATCTTTTGGTGCTAGGTTTGGGTAACCGAAACACTGCAAAAGTAGCTCTGGGCTCAAAAGATGTCATTAGGGAGAAGGGACTGCTAACTATGTAATGGAAAGCCCTATTTAGTTTTCTCCGGTCGCAGCCATAAGAGAGCGTTCATAGTGTTTCCCATTTTCAAGGCAACAACACCAATACATACTATTGTGTTACTACGCCATCTTTATACGCATAAATGATACAAATTTACGACTTTATGATCAGGATGTTCCACAGAAGACCAATACAAGTTTCGATACAAATGCTGAGATGGAAATGGACGAAGAGAAGACATATTTAAACACAGTGCCAGCAAGAGGACCCTATGGGGATATAGAACGTTTGTTTAAGGCAATTTTCAATGGATATTGTAAATGTAATCAAGGCAATGGATACTGTATAGATGGGGACGAAAGAGTGACGATTAAAGCGGTCCCGATTAAGGTCCCTGTGGAGACAACGTTTGTGGCGATTAAGACAATATGCACTCAATGGATACTGTAGATGCGATGGATGGGTCAAAGTAGTGGCGATTCGGACAATTTTTGGAAGGGTCACACTGGGTATACTGTAGATAGGGTGGAAGGAGAAGCGTAGAAGATGGTGTAGATAAGCTTGCTGGGCATCTGAAGGCTCAAGTATATTCTTTGAATGAGTCACACAGGGGTACCTTAGGGTCAGTTCACGAGGAGGAGGTCGAGGGCTCAGAGGGCTCGATGTCGGGGAGCTCTACCTCATCGTCTTCTTCCACTTCTTCCATCGGCGACAGTGGTGGGACATCCTCGAGAGAGAGATTCGCCAGAAGTCGGGCCGCCTCCACCACCTCTACCAGGGCCGGTTCCTTCAGAACTCCCGCTGGGCGCTTCCGTCCCTCGAGCTTCTGATGGATGCTGTGACAGAACGGCACGTAGCACCGATCTAGGTCACAATCCTTGGCGTGGTAAGCACAGAGCAACATGAGCTGCTTGCACACAAAGCAGTTCGACTTTTGGCGTCTGCGACAGCCGCGGTTATGGGCGATCACGCGGGCCAGCTTGTCGCACGACGCAATGGGGCACGCGAAGTCTCTGCACTGGCTGGCGTGCTCCAGCGCCGCGATGCAGCGCTTGACGTACTCCACGCGCTGAGAGTCAGGGAACGGCGTCGAGGTGTTGTCCTGCTGCACGGATTGCTCGGCCGAACTCATCCTACTTGGTGCAAAGAGGTTCCTGGAAAGAGATCTATAGGGTCTTGGGATCCAAAAGTTGTGCTTTCGCGAGGGTCAAATACGTCGCGGCACCTACTCAACGTTCTAAAAGGACAAGCCATCAAGAAGTTATCGAACGTTGTTATCGACCGTCGTCGGAACACGTCCGGGCAAGGGAATGGAAGCTGGCAATGGTAGTGAATGGGAACTTGTTGATGCCTTATCCCATCAAAAGTTGACTCATTGATCGATTAGGCGCGACAGAGGCGACACGGACAACGTTATGAGGTTCTACCAGTTCATCTAACCATGAGGCATGGGTTCAAATCTCCTCTGAGGAGTCAGCGCGTTTAAAAGTACTCAAATCGTTCCAGAGCTCAGGGTCGGTGTGTGAAGCTCGATTGCGACACGCTTAGCAGAGCCTTAAACCCTCTAGAGACTCGAACGAAGACCAAACTCCGTGTTCCCTCTCAGCTCTAGAACTTGGAGACACGTAGGGCCGTTTCTTTAGTCTGGTCCTGGGTGGAACTACTCCAATGATGGGATGTGAGGGCCCTACTTCCTTCCGAGCAGCTATAAGGACCGTATGCCCGACACTGCCCAACTCAAGTCCATGAAACACGACATTGAAACCCAAGGGCGAGCCTTCAAGGCTTCGAAGAAGAGCGTAGCCGTCGACCGACTGACCACGTCCGGCCGAGGCACTTGGACTGAAAAGGAGTTTATGGACGCCATCGCGAATCGCCCGTGAGTCATCAGGCGGAAGGGCAGAGGCAGAGGCGGATCTCTGCAGATGGAGACGGGTGATGGCTGCGCTGCCTGGCCGGGGCGTTAAGTTATGCCCCCAGACGGCGCCACTGTGGCGCCGCCGGTCCGTCCGGTCACCCCTCCTCCGCCGCTCTAGCACCAAGTAGCACCAAAAACAGAGAGTTGGACAGAAAGCTGCAGCCTCAGGAGATAAATAAAAATTTATATTTAAGATCAGAATATATACATGGTCCTAGCACGAGGACTTGGAGGACTGTTTCTGGGGCTAGTATGGACCTAAAGGGATCCATGGAGGCGACGCTGGGTAGATCGCAGTGTGGAGGTATCGTAGCTGGTGCCGGGAGGAGATGAGGAGCTTCTGAAAGGCTAGAGTTCATTCTGTAAGTGGATTCTATGAGGGTACCTTTGGGTCACGAGGAGGAAGAAGAAGGTCCAGGCTGACAGGAGGCGATCTCACCCTTCTGTGGCGACTGTGGCGGAGTGTGGACGGGAGTCGCCATCGCCGAGTTGCACCTCTCTAGGGTGGCTGGCAGGGATATGGACCTGAACTTGAGGGGCTTGGGAGCGGCCTTCCGCTCCCGTTCCTCGAGCCTCTCGCGCACTTCGGCACAGAAGGGCACGGGGCAGATCGTCTCCACTTGGCAGTGCTTGGCGTGCTGGAAGCAGAGGGCGATGAGCGAATTGCACACGTTGCAGGTCGACGTCTGGCGCTTCTGGCAGCGCATCGAGTGGGAGATCACTCGCTTCATCTTGTGGCAGGACGACTTGCTGCACCTGGCTTCGAGGCACTGGCTGGCGTGCTCCACCGACGCGACGCCGCGCTTCACGACTTCCGCGCGTTCGGCGGGCGACTTCTCCGCGGACTGCATCGTGGCCTCTTCCACTTCGGCCGCTGCCTCGGCCGAAGTCATCACACTTCTGGGGGTGTGAGTCAGATTCCTGGAAATCGATTGATGGGATCAGCTGGGATCAGCTGGGATCATAAGGAACACGGCGGAAAGAGCCACTCGCAGAGAGTCATAAGGACCAAAAGTACCAAACTCGAATCCGCGAAACATCTAATAGTGGAAATCTAATAGCTTTCCTGAAGAAGATAAGGCATGAGAATGTCCGAGAACGATATTGCTCTGGCTTTCTGGAGCCAGGATGATAAACGGAAAGCTTAAGCGGCGTTCAGAGTTGCTAAAGTACCTTAGCGCGCCAGACAAATAACTCGCCCTGCCGAAGCTATCAAGAAGAAAGTGAGACGCGAGCTTCTTGCAGTTGATAGATGCCGTTTAACAGCCAGTGAGGGCGACCACCATTCATCCGATATCTGATGTTGTCAGGATCGTTTGAAACCAACATCCAATGACTTTGCAATAGAATATGGCATATCGTGGTCTTTCCCAGGTAGACCACGGCGGAAGGTTGCCTAGCAAGCGTGTAGTGGACACGTTTGGGCTTGGACAAAGGGATCACACTTGTTGCGGTGTGAGTGAGACTCCTGGATATCGATTGATGGGATCAACGTTTCCTGGGATCCAGCAGGAGCGTGTTAGGTGTGAGGCCAACACGCTCGCCCGAGGCGCTATAAACACCGTGTTTGGCACGCCGTCAAATCCACGAAAGGTTAATATGCACATGACATCGATCGTTTCTAAGTGGCTGACGGGAAATTGCTGACAAAATGGGCATCGATGCCCGGCCATGGTTATCTTGGAAATAAGAACCAGCCGTGGGTGGAGAATAAAAAAGACGTCGCCGATGGGTCCAGGCGTTGGACAATCAGTTCCTCCTCGATCGCGATGGAAGCACAAGTAATGTTCGATCGCTCTCACATACTTTTCTATTGTCTTTGGGTTCTTCTTCTGGGTATCAGATGGAGAACCTTCAGCGCGCGTTGGAGATATAGCTCATATGTAGCAAATGAGGTCACGCTCCCTGGAATTGATGGCTGTAAGAAGTTCTAGTCGATTAGGTTCCTCAGCAAATCGACCCATAGACTCCATCATAGTCCACAATTCAGGAGATGGGAGTAAACCCTATACGAAAGCCGAACGTTGCCGCCCATATGAAGAGAAGCTGTGTTCCCACCGCGTGACCTCATTCTGCACTCCATTTACGGATGATGGACACGATACCGAAAAGCAAAACGCCGAATGCTCAAAGCAAACCTGTTTCGGCTTTGACATTGCGATTTGGTTGCGCATATGACACCTACAGAAGCCCAGGAGTTACTGCGGTAATTCGGCGTCGTGTCCTAGCGTCCCATTTCTCCCATAGAGCATAGGCCTATCTCCCATGACTCTAGTAGATGGTAGCGCATACCAAACCAAACCCCCACAATGTACACATGGACGCAAAGGACTAAAACATATTTATTGAGCAAGTCAGCTTCAAGGGAAGTACTCCTCCATGACTTCGTCCACCAGATCGGTGAAAGCCCTTTTCGTGGCTTCAAATCGGTCGCGCTGCTCCGTGGTCAACGTCTGGAGATTCTTCTTGTGCTTGACGTGAAGGTGACCGGACAAGCTTGCTGCGCGGCCAGCATATCCACAGTCGAGGAAAGGACAGGCAAGCGTGGCCTTGAGGTGCTCTCCTACGTGGGCTCTTCTTTGGTAAGGTTTCAGCACCTTCTTTCCACACTTCTTGCAGAGCAGCCTCTTCTCCTCCAGTTGCACTAGTGCGGGGAAGTAGTCTCCCATGACGGCGTCCACTTCCTCGTGGAACTTCCTCCTCGACTCCTCAAGTCGGTCCCGTTCTTCTGCGGGCATCTTGTGGAGGACTCTTCCATGCGTCTTCTGAAGGTGGTACTTCATCGAGCGAGCGCGCTCAGTACCTTCACAGTCGCTGACAGGGCACGGGATCTTGAGGTTGCAGTGGACGCCCACGTGGTCTCTCCTAAGTTCTTGGTCATCACAGAAACGCCGACATTTCCTGCAAGTGGAGCTCACTTCGACCTCCCTACTTGAAGAGCTTCTCGTGAAGGAAACGAGGCTACTGGGAGGGAAGTACTTCCTCTCCCATTCCATCGCCCTCCGATCGTTCTCCTCCTCCTGCCTCTGAAGCTCGGCGTCTTCTTCGGGTGGGAGGGAGCTTCTGGTCATCTGATGCACTCTGGTGAAGTGTCCTGGCAGGATGTTCTTGGATAGCCTCGCGGAACACCCCGCGACAGGACAGGTGATCTTCAGCTTCTCGTGCACTTCGACGTGTTCTCGGCGCTTGTGAGAGTCGCCTCGGATCGTCCCTTCGCAAACGGCGCACTGAAAGAAGTGGATGAAGGCTCTGTATCAGGGCTGTGCAAAACTCAAAACCCGAAAAAGCCTCAAAACTTAAAAGTTTTCATTCTTTTCTATCGTATAAATAATTGAAAATCGTCCAAATCGCTCACTGAAAGAAGGGTTACATTACACTTTCAGGAAAACTACAGTTTTAGAAAGACGAAAAGTTACAGTTCCAGGAAAAAGCTTACAATTTAAGAAAATGGCGCTATTTGTAAAAAAACATTAACAATCTGGCCAGCCCTACTCCGACAGCTCCGCAGGTCAACACCTAGGGGCCCTACGTAAAGCCTAAGACAAAAGAGGTTCGCCGAAGCCAGGTGCTTAAGAAGCAGCGTTCTTAAGAACTGTAAGAAATTAGTCTTTCTGAAAGAAGTGGATGACGATTCTGAATCCAGGCTTACCTTCCATGTCGAGATACTTTCGAGGTTCGAACTGCTTGGAGTCGAGGAGCTGCCTTCTCGTCTGCTTCTTGAACGAATCGACCGGTTTAAGCCTTTTCTTGGGCACCGCTTTTTGAACCGCTGACGTGGACCTTCTGCTTCGATGCTCACATCGTTCTCTTCTCCAAGACTGGCCGCCTCATCGTCGGGATCCTCGGAACCCATCGCGCCTTCATCCCCGTTCTCGTCGATCTCCTCCGTCCATAACTGAATCCTTGAACCTCTGATTATCCTAGCGAATTCTCCTTCTGGGACGTTTCTACTCGTTGACTCAGTGGCCATGATTCCTTCGTCGTCTTCTTCATTCCTAACCACCAATCGAGATCTTGAAGTCGTCGCGGGGAGGTGGTTCCTGGCGACCTCCACCTCGTTCTTCAAGGAGAACGTTAGATCTCCTTCTCGCAGATCCGGCTCGTATCTCGGAGTCGCAGGAAGGACGGTCCCGTCGAAGAAGGCCATCATCGTTCGGCGGAGCTCCTCCTGGGAGTCGACGAGGCGCGAGAGAGTGTTCTCGATGGCCAGACTCCGTTCCAAGTTGGCCTGGCTACTTTCGAGAAGCGTCTCCAGGCACCGTCTTAGGAGCTCTCCAGGATCTGCGTTCTCTGTGGACGACGGAATCATTGTGGATTTGGACTGAAAGCAAAGAATTAAGCGATAGAGAGAGACAAGACAACAGACAGAAACGACGTGGGTGGTCTGAGCCGCGAAAGTGAGAAGCGTTCACGCAAATGAGCTATGACGTCGTCTTCTTCACAGAGGATGCTCTCCCTGGATTAGGTGAGAATTGTCTTTATGACCATGATTCAATCGACAGGAGAGCGAAAGTCCAGAAGAGCGAAAAATGAAAATAAAAAAAGTTATCTAAAATATAGTCGGATGCCAGTTCGCATTGCACTTCTTTGGTCCCGACGCGGAGCCTGATATGCCCAAGGAAAACTGCAGAGTGCTTACTGGGTTTTTGTCATTTTTGAGCAGATTGTTCTGCGTCAAATGCGCCCAAGATCGTCGGAAACAGTGGAAAATATGCAAAGTTATAGTGCGGCGATTGTCAGGTGTCCAGAATTCGGCTGAACGTGCGACAATTCCACTGAACCTGGCGGTGTCGAGAAAAACTGCTAATTTCTTGATGTATTTATGTTGTTTCGGGATGCGGTTGGCAACAACTTGTTCAGCAGGTCATTCTGCGTCGATTGCACCCAAGATCGCCAGGATTTGTGGAAACTGAGCACCGCTGGCATCGCATTTATTTTGAATTGTATCTACTTTTCAGAGATTGCACTGATTGTTGCAATGTTAGGCTTATTCGACGCAGAATTCGATTTGCAACAATATTTTCTCCATTTTGGTTACGGTTACTTTGGACTCAAAAAACACCAAGGAATGATTTTGCGATTTTGGACTGCTGACAGTCGCTAAGCTATAACTCTGCTCAGTTACCACTGTTTCTGACAATCTTGGACGCAATCGACGCAGAATTGTCCGCCAAACAACCTGATACTAAGCGCGCCCAGAAACGACAAAAATACGGCTCTTTTTTCCTCGGCTCCACCGGGATCCGCCAAAGTTTCAATGCGAAAGGGGCGGTTGAACTGGCATTCGACTATGATTACATTACACTTTCAGAAAAACTACAGTTTCAGAAAAACGAAAAGTTACAGTTTCAGAAAAAAGCTTACAATTTAAGGAAATGTGTTTCATGGCTTTATTCGCCGTTTTCTCTCATCGTTCGAACTAGATTCTTTATGTCTAAGAACAAAAATTAGCAATCTGGCCATGCCTAATTCCATCGTAAGTCAGCCGGTCAAAACCGAAGCCAAAAGAGGCGCGCGGATGCAAACTTAATTAGCTGAGCATCAGGAATGGCAGAAAGCCTAAGCCGGGCGTAGAAGTTACACTGCTCGCAATGCCTATGCCAACTTTAATTTGCAAAACATAAAGTTACTACTCGTCAAATTAACTTGTGATCAAAAGTGTGATGAAACGTCCTGTGATGAAGTGTCCGGATCACTGCCGAAGCCAAGTGCAGAAGTTATATATTGCTAGTAGTGGTACAGTTATATTTTGGATGTTTAGTGATTATGTAAATGATGCTTAAAAAGCTTTTTTGTTCTCGATTGGTTCCAAACTGTAGCATCACATTTTTTTCTGAAACTGTAAGAAATTGGTTTTTCTGAAACTGTAGTTTTTCTGAAAGTGTAATTACACCTTGGTCTTTCATTTTGTGTCGGTGGTGAGTGGTCGGGTCGTTCCGCTGCTCTCTGAGTTAGCGGTCGACCTCCGTCATTTTCGCCAATCAAATGACTGCCCCGGCTCCCAGAAGGAATGGAACCCCAGGGATGCCGTAGTTCCA
>JADLIF010000710.1:0-112073 GCA_016648015.1 Steinernema khuongi | reverse complement strand
CTTTTTTGTTCTCGATTGGTTCCAAACTGTAGCATCACATTTTTTTCTGAAACTGTAAGTTTTTTTCTGAAACTGTAAGAAATTGGTTTTTCTGAAACTGTAGTTTTTCTGAAAGTGTAATTACACCTCCGTGGACGTGGACGTGGACGTGGACAATCGTGGCCACCTACGTGAACAAAAACGTGGACGTGGACGTGAACGAATCGTGACCGAGCCTTAACTTGTTGATGTGTGGACTCGCCACACAACAGTTTAGGTTTATGTGTAACTTGTTATATACGGACTACTATTGATATCACGGAACTATGCTTATTTTGAAAGCGGTATCGAGAGATTTGCCCCCTTCGCTCGTTGTTAGTGTAGAAAACTAGATTGGCGAGGCTTGTTGGTTCATTTCTTGTTACGCCCACGGAAAACAATAGCTTGGAAATAGAGTCGCTTTGTTCCTCAGTTGTTTCCATTTTTGTCCGTGACGTAACACCAGATACATGCGCACGTAAGGCAACTTAGCTAGTGAATCCTATAGTTCGATATTCGTTCGATATGATATTATGAAATGTGACAAAAATACACTCCACAGAGGCTATCCATAAAGCAATGCGGAAATACTTGCTGGACGCCAGCGGTAGGATATCACCCAGCCTTGAAAGACAACTTTTGCTCAAAACAACTCAAAACAAAGGGTCCAGAGATGACTACGCGTTTATCAGATCCTTCCGCTATCCTTTTCGGTCGCACACTATTGATCAGAGTGGTGCAGCTTTTTGCACCAAATTATATTTGTGCAAAGTAACATTTTCCAGTTGCCCATTTTGTTAAGTAGCGGTGGCGACATGAGTTCTTGCAAAACACTCGTTGGTCCCTGTACTCTAAGCTGTCCCACTTCCGGCATAGACAGAATTATTATGTAAACATGCGTCCTTCAATGTTCCTTCCACACAAATGTCCTCAAAATATGATTTGTTGCGGTAGGCGACCGCCCATACAATCAAGTGGGTCTTTCGATGACTCCCATAACCTCGTGGACGCTGCCAGGGAGAAAGGCGGGAATTGCGGACGACACGCTGTCCTCAGCTTATGCCCGAAATTGCCCTTTTGCCGATGCCGTTGGACCAAGTGCTCTCCGCTCCGTGCCCCTCGACGCTAACACCTTTTGTCGTTTTTTGCCTCCTTCTTTTTCCTTTCGAAAAGTTTCACTAATGAGTTCCGCTGACTGCGCGCTGTTTTTGTCGACAGGTGGCCTTGACGTCGTGCTCACCGTAGCGAAATGCTAGGTGCCCAAGAGCCACCCATGCCCGTGTGATTTGCCTCCCTTCTGTCGTCATAGATGCCCCGTGGGAACAGCCTATTTACCCACATGGAAAGTACGTAAATGAGATCCTAAATTCCAACGTTTTGTTTTCGCTCTAAATGTCACCGTTTACCTTCTTCTCACTTCTTCACGAGCTCTAAACCTCATTGTTATGATTTCAGACGAGATGAGCGACATCGACTTCTGCGACTTTGGCCTCACGCTCGCCACAAGCCACTTGTACAAAATGGTGCTGACCGCAAAGATCTGCATCAGCGTCGCCGGAGTGCTCATGCTAGCCATCGTGTGCGGACGAGTAAAAGTAGGTTCCCCGATTGGGCCAATCGCCCTTTTGCTCGCTGATCATGTCTCTGACGAGAGGTCAACCAAAAGTGCGGAATTTGGTTAGGCCTTTAGGCTTTTTTTCCAATTATGCTCATGTGTGAGTAGTTCCATGGAAAGGCGGAAAGTGTGTAAACAATTTCGTCGGAGGACGTGGAACACATGTGCTGAACGTGCTCGCTAACACAGAGCCTTTCGATCGGTCAAAGTTTGAAGGTTGGCGTTGTGGAAAGGACATTACGTATGTGGGGATGACGTCTACATGTGAAAGATGATGGGTATCGGGTTGCATAGGATGGTACTGAGCGGCAAATCCTTATTGAAATTTGTAACGGAAGTGAACTTTACCCGATTTTATGTCCTTTCCTTATAAGTTCTAACAATGGTTAGCAAACAGTCTATTAAAAGAACTTAAATGGCAACAAAAAATTGCCCTGTTCTAAGCTTGCTTTTCAGTTAAAAGGGCAAATTGTTCAGGAGGAGTTGACAGTGTTATTTATCTGATTAGTTAAGTGCACAATTTCTGTAATAAAAATAGAGGCACTTGTGTAACAATGAGCGGAAATTGTGGACAATAACTTGTCGTGAAGGTAAGCATCACTCAAGAACTCCACGTTCGGCAAAAAAAAATTACAGAAGCTATTAAAATGGTGTACGGTTGATAAATAAAGATTTTTGTCTATTGCTGCAAACGATAGATACGGTGCCTAATCATCCAAGGCCTGTGTTGATATTTAATGCAGTGATTCGAGCCCAGAGACAGTAAGGTGTTCGCCAAAAAATACATCGCTTAATAAATAAAGATTATCGAGATTGTCCAGTGATATCCAATCCAGTGATTCCAGCAGTCTCTAGAGCTCAGAGACAGTGACAGAATTTTTAGAAAGTAGTAAATTAAAGAATTCTTGGCGACAATTTTTGTATTGTAAAATAGTAAATTAAAGAAATAATTTGTATTTTAAATTTTCTTAAAATTAATTGACTTAAATTAGTCTCTTATTGAGGTGGTTTCTTACGTCTTTAAAAAGTCGCTACTATTCCATTTTTGCAAGTTGACGATGTTATCCCTCTGCAGCCGCAATTAAGCCGGCTCCTAATTACGTCCAATTAGGAGCATTCGCCTCTTCCTTATTTATAGTAACCCAATTGGCGGACCTCCTCAGCGATACGTGTTTTTATTTTGATCTTCGATGTCATGAGCCGCAGCACGATCACCCAAAATGCATTGTTTAACGCACAAAGCGGGGGAAGTTCGCGAATTCCTTCAAAAGCAATTTGCGCTAATAAAATTGCTCGGAAAGAGGCGAACGTCGCCGTCGCCCTTTTGACGTCAGCGGAGAGGTGCCAGATTTTTGTCGTCAAGACTCGGTGTTCTAAGCGATGTTTTCACAAACACGTGAGAATGTTGTCCATTACAGGAAGATTACCGTTATTATCCGGTGAGTCGTGTGAATCAGACGGTGTTTCAGGGAAATGCGTTTGAAAACACTGCTTGGCGGAAGGAAGTCGCCAGGGCAGCTAGGGTGGAAAAACAAAATTGCAAAATGTGAAGGAAGACAGGAAGGAAGATTGTGTGCTGGCTAAACTCATAAAGGCAGAGTACAAAGTTATGCTTTAGTTCTGGACTAACGAGAGAATTCCTTGCTAAGCTAACAAATCAAAAATTATCAAAAGCAGATCAGATCATTTTAAATAAAAATACTAAAGTTATAAAAAGAGCTCAAATGGTTTGTCTAAAGAAGCAACAAAAATTAGCGCTACAAGGATTCACACACTTTATTTTGTCGGCTACTATCTATTATCGTATTTGACAGAAAACGTTTCAGCTACGGTTTTTATTTTTCTTCCATAAACATGACGTTGTCCATAATTCACAAGAACGACCCGAAAACAATTTGTGAGGACATTAGGTAAACGAATACAAAGGATTTAGTATGCATTCCATTAGTGCGGATACAATTGGATTGAGTTCTAGCAAAGCGCACACTGTTGTCAACTGCTCCTAGATTCGCATAAAGCGATTATTTGAAATTAGATCAATGTTTAAAAATCAATTTCGGGGGAATATTAAGAGTACCATTGTAAACTTATTATTTAATAGGATTATTTGCAAATTGAATAGCGGGAAGTTCCTTAAAAATGAATTATCCAAACACTTCGGTACATATAACGTAAGAAGCTCTTCCTCATTAAACATGCTTTCAGCACACACGATCGTTCATCGCCCTTCACTCTAATGTTCGGCGAACGCTCGCTTGTCACGTCTTCTACATCATCGTCACCAACACATTCATACTTATTGGCAACTCCATCGATCTGATCAGGTAAGCTCCATTTTATTAAAAATGTGTAGATTAAATAATATTTCATTTTGTTTTCGACGCTTCAAAGTTTTCTTAAGGCAAACACACAGGTCAAAAATCGATTTTAAAAATTATATCTTATCGTTTGTGTTTCTTCCACACCAATATTAGAAAAGAAAAAACAATATCAAGAATCTTACACGATGTTTCTGTTACCATAGTGCACCTGCACCGTAATGCAATCTTATGCTTCAGATAGTCCCAGTGTCCTATAAGCAAGCCGGTTTAGCTCAGTGGCAGAGCGTCTGTCTTGTAAACAGAAGGTCGTAGGTTCGATCCCTGCAATCGGCATTTCTTTGATTTGACCTTTTCTTCTTGACTTTTAGTGTTTTGTCGTTTTTTCTGCTTTTTTCTCGACAATTACGTCAATAATTGCATTGCAAAAATTTAACAAAGCCAAATAATTTTTGACAGCCATTCTACCTTCCTTCTTCAGACTCTCCCTGTACCATCCGAACGCATGCGACTACCTCCTACCGTTCTCCCTAACGTTCTTCGTTAGGGAAACCTATATGTTCGGTATCTTTGGGGTCGCCATGACCTTCGCTATGCTGTCCGTTGAACGGTGTGTCGCCACATATCAGCAGAAGTACGAGTACAACCGGTCGCGCCTTCTTTTTCTTTGTCTCGTCGTGGTTAAGGTTTGTATTGTCCTTTAACAAATATTGAGTTATCGATTTCAGGTGCTCTGCGCCATCCTCATTGCCTACTTCTTTATGGGGTACAATGTCATTTTCTCAAGCAGAGTTGTCACTTTCACCGCAGTTACACAAGAAAACGCCAATAGGCTTGCTGTAAGCACTAAAGACATAACAATGTTTCTAAGATACCATATCCTTTCAGGCCTTCATCTACTCGATCCTCGGTTGCGAGCTTATCTGCGTGCTGAGCTACCATGTCATCTTCCTTCTCAACATGAGGGACCGCAACCAAATTGCGGTGAAGAGAAGACGGCTTGAGCAAATTACGAAAAAGTCTCTGAGCGAGAAGTACCAAATTGATGAAACGAGGAGAGTACTGAGGATGATGCTCCCTGTGTCTTGGTGCCATCTGGCCCTCTATACGATCACCTATGGAGGCTTTTGGCTCTATACAAAGGTAGAGTCGTTGTTATGCGGATCTTTGCCAAAAATTATCAGCGAATCGTAAATGTGATAGGGTTTCTCATGGAAAAAGTCACAGAATTTCTTGAGCCTGTAGAAATTAAACGATATCCTGGCATTCCAGATATTCAAAAGTACAGAAAAAGGAAAATTTAATGTGCATATAAAAATGTGAGTACAAAAATTTTTATCTTTATTTTTAGCTCAATTAGTGGCAATTGTTGCATTGACTTTAAGTTGATAACTAATCATAGAAAAAACAGTATAATTTACCCTGTTAACTGTTAACCACTGTTAACCATACTTGTCATGCAAAAATATTTATGTTCTTCGTCAAAACTAAGATTTTAGGTCGCATCGGTCCCTGACACACTACAAGAGAACGTCATCATGGTGGCGATGGTCGAGATCTTCGGAGTTATCATCTTCTACCCATTCGTGTTCTCCTTCTTCATGTGGAGGCATTTCGTCCGTCCCCGCTCTCAGCGTCTCACACAGATCACTATCGAAGACACACAAGACTACTTCAAGCAGATGAACGAACTCTTCCGAAGTTCCCCGATGAAGTGATCTTTCTGCGAATTAACTCCTCAGCGTAATTAATGTGATAAATTAAATAAATTTATGAGCGATTGTCGTAGAAAATGACGATATAATTAGGTAGGCGCTAATTTTTAGTGCATCATTGACATGCACGTGTATAATTAGGAAGCTCTTACGCGAGGCTATTTGTAAGCCTGGAGATTATAACCAATATCCCCATCGAATAGATGAAAATAAGTTTCCTTCCATTAACCGAGAATTTGAGTAGGTATCCAAACTGAAAATATACAAGAAAGGTCAATCATTTAATGCAAAAACACAAGGTCTACTTATGGGCAGTTCACTTCTCATTTCACCAGGACATCCTGGTCGTAATTTAATCCCATATTTTCTTAATTCCTCATCCAGTGAGTGGGACGCTCAGGACTTCCTGATTAATGAGTCATCTACAACTTCCTGAATGCCGAAAAATCTCCCCTACATCAATTGTTCTTTTGTTTGGACACAGTGCAGAAAGCTTTAAACAGAACTGAATCGCTATTTTTTGAGGAGATTTTATTCTAAACTGCTTTCCATGCTTGTGTGATTCTTCGTAAAGACTGGGAAACTTAACGTCTGTCATCAGCCGAGCCTGAATTTCGTCTGTCAGAAGCCAGAAGCCTAACCAAAGCCATTCTTTCGTTTTGGATCTTGTTGTAAATACTTCGTTGTAGATACCATTCGCACTCCTTAATAACTGGCTTTAAGATATTTTCCACTCTATTCCAAACTCTCGCTGAACAAAAATCGTAAACAGGAATAATTTTGAATTATATTCCGTCCTAGGCAGTCCCGCCTATTTTATTTAAATCTCGCAAATAAAGAAGTTAGCTGTAACAATAGCATGACTACCTATGCTGTGTTGATCATTTTTAACACAGACAATTCTAATTAGTACGAGTCGTATTTTGACGAACAAATGTACCTACCATTGACGTCTCTGTCTCCAGTCTATCTCCCACATTCTTTTTTAGATTTTCTACGTAATATTTGTTGAAGTGCAATCTCGTTAAACGCGAATTGCATTAAATTTACCAGACACTGATCCCGATTGGATAGTAATCGTTCCCATTCTTCCCGTTTCTATTATTGCGCATTTAAACAATTTTCCTTTATCGTATTTGTTGGTCAATGGCGTATGGCTCAAACGATCTGTATTACCTCACCGGTCAACTTCTGTAATGCAACCCCTTGCAATGGAATATCAAAAATACCGTGAAGACAGAATAAAATCCATTTCCAAAATCAATTTCTAAAATCCAGAAGCATATGCGATTCTTTATTTAAGGCTAATGTCGCAACTTCCATTTGCTTCCAACTTCCACGGATTGCTGAAAATCAAAAATGTCTAATTTAGTGACATACCAAATTGCTAGAATACTTTCCAGAATAGAAGCGTGCACGCAAAGTACAAATATTAGAAATGTATTGCGAGCTGTCATTCTCTCTTGGAAACCCTCTGTTGATTGCTTCCATAGCGTGTTGTCCAGTAGCAGCTGACCAGCATTTCTCATTTCTCCCAAAGCGAGCGCTCAAAATGCCATAACGCTTATTCACTTTGTAACTCTTTTAGTCTTGAATCGTGTTATTCACATTATATCACATTTTTGTGGTAATGAAGCTCTTCTCTTATATTTTTTACTACCGCAGTGATGCCACGTTGTCACGAAATTCAATTGCAATTTCAAGAGTCTCCAATCGACCTTCTCATGATGGCTCATAGCACGCGATATTGCTCAAACACGCAGTCAGTTGACACTTGAATCGCTTCCGCATTGTTTCACTGGCCTCGCGTACACTTGGACCCCAGCCTCTTCTTTTCACCGCTTCTACAGATGCAAAGCCGTCATCATCTCACGCACTATTCAAGTGCAGCGATTCGTAAATATTTATATCCTAGGAATGGTTGCTTTTTATATAGCATTCGCAATTGTTGACCGCCTGGTTGTGTGGAATCATTGCAGATGACGGCCGCTGCATCCAGTTCTGCATAGGAGAAGGTGAAACCTCTTGGCTGAAATTTTATAATTCATAGTGGGTTACTAATTGTAAATAAATATAGTTTCTTAGCCACTTCATAAACATTTAGCCTCACGAATCTGTTTGAATGTTCCAGTGACTTTCTTTCCACCCCTGTAATCCGACCCGCCTGTTTAGGGCCACCGCGAATGAGCATCCCCCACATATCTACCGTCCCGCCAACTCATAAAAAGTGCAATTCACTTATTTTTTTATTACAATCTACTTTTAAAATTGCTGATATTTTTGAAAACTGTGTACGATAATTAAAAATGCTTTACTGTCAGCTTATCGGCTGTTCCTGGACACATAGCTCTATCGAGACTAGTAGCGCAAAGGGGACTAACTCCCAACGTTTTCTGTTGATTCTTCCAAATGTTATTTACTCTTACTCTTATTTTTTTGTTATTTATTTTTCTTCTTACTATTTTTAGCGTCGCACAATTTTTGCCAATTCTACACTATGAATTTATCCGCTGATATAGCCAAAAAAACATTTATATGTTTTTTTATTTTTCAACATATAGTTTTCAAAGGTTTGTTCGTTGTGGGGCACTATTAAAGGGTTGGTCGGCTCCATCACGTTTGATCTATCGATACGTGGAAGAGGAACTGGGAGCTTTTTCCGGGAGCTCCTTGAGCATTTTTGACGCGCGTTACTAAAAGCGCATACTGTTAATTAAGATAAGAGTAAATTCTACTCTTTAGCCTCATCAATCATTACGCCTTTGAATAAATAAACGGCAAGTAAAGTGTACTTTACATTGCATATTTTATCAGCGAATTCTATATCATACTTGATTCTGGTTAACCACACAGGCGCTTGCTGAATTTAAACACGCACATAAATTCCGACGTTGCTAAATATTTTTGGGTTATGAACATCCCACTTTTACCATTTCGCATTTTTTGCAAATCTTGGAGTTCTTATTCCGGGAGCTCTTTGAGCATTTTTGTTCCCCCCCCCGCCATTTTCTCTCACACTATTCTCTAAAACTCGGGATATTAATAGCGCATACTATTAGTCACGATAAGGAGTTCTTATTAGCCACTAGGACAGGTAAATGAAAAGTGTAAATTCCTTAAATGTACTGACAGCTCATCACGTGTATTTATGCAGCTTTGGATTACTGGTGGGCCGATGTTTTGCGACCGGTGATTGATCACGAGCGAAAATTGGACGGCATTTTCTCTTAAACTATGTTTGCTTTTTTTAATAATTGAGGTACCGCGGTACTTTTGTTTTCTACCGGACATTTCCACCAAGTGATGCAGTCACTTTCACTGCTATAGTGCAATCAAACGCCGAACGAATGGATCAGCTCGTAGAAAACAGCCGCATGTCCACCTTCGCGGCACCGCTAATAAGAAAACGTCATAAAACGTGAGTTTGTGTGCCTGCACGCTGTAAACAATATCCGAGAAACCCACGCAAAGCACTCGCGGGATTAGGCAGCTGAATAAGTTGTCCCTTTTTCAGTTCCCGATATTAAATCAATGTCATTTGGCTATTTCATGTTGTAATTTGTTGGCTATATATGTAGCGTGTTAAATGTGCAATACACATCTTAAAAGATAAGAAAAGGATTCTCGGAGATTTGCTATATTCATGCACATCCGAAAAACATATATGTTTCTTATGTTAACGTACGTTACGCATATGTGTTATATCTCAAATCTGGTTTCCTTGAGAAAGCAATATCAAATCTAACACCTTAAGACATCCCAAAGATTTTTACATCATAGGCTTATTACAGAAAAAAGCATTTTTTTAACGCTATTCTTTTCTGTTCCTTCCAGCCCTGATATTTAATCTCGATCTTTCAAGGTCACCATCTATAACTTGTCTAATTTTATTATGATTTACAATTAGTCGTATATTTTTTTTTACGTCACGTCTGCAGACGGCCCACCTCTAAAGTGCTGGCACGAATGTCATACTTGATTTACTTAGGTATATAAAAACCCACAAGGGTACCTGACCTTCAGTTTACCTTTTCTAATCGTACTTTTCATTTCGATAACCATTTTTCCGGGTTGTTCATTTTGGATTATTGTCTTTCTGTACCCGTGCGACAAGTCTTTTGGACGGAAAGGTTGTGTGAATAAAGCTGTTCTGTGATTTGTATTCCAAAAAATGGATATACGCGTTGTCTCTATGTTTCCTTAGTGATTCATAGCCGAACGTGATCATTAAGGCATTACTTTTACTACTGGATTCCACCAATATGTCCTTTCAAACCTTTCAAATCGTAGGCTATATCTTGTGCTAAACATCGCAGTTAGGCAGGTGCTGTAGACGTGCTTCTTAGAAAAATAGGTAGTTCGTACTTGAATACATTATAATATAAGTTCTAAGTTCAGTGATGATTACGGTTTGCTCCCAAGGATCTGAGCAGGTGTTCCACGAAAATTGTTTTGGTAGCGCTGAGCAGAACGACAGAATTATTTATCACCTCATTATTTTAGCCAAGCAGATTGAAATGATTATACAATGAACATTGTATGAGGAAATAAATTTTTTTATTATTTGGAAGTGAACATATCTACGTCCTAAAAATCAATATTTGTTACTGCTTCAGCTATAAAAATATAAAAATAAAAATTTTGGAATTACCGTTGTGTGTTGAAAGGCTGTAGGAAAGCAAGCCGATAATCAAGTCGTAAGTTTTATGCAAAAATGATTTGTGGCTGTCTTTTCCGAAATTAAATGCTTGTTTTCGTTAAACATTTTATGGGCATTGTAATAATGAATGTATTTGTAATTTTTTTTTGTTATTGCTTCAGCCTTGCGCAAACATAAAAAATTGGCCAAATAGTTGTTAGATAAAATTGCTTTGTTAGATTACATTTTTGAATTAAGGCTTTTCGCAGCAAATCATGTTAATTGTATCTTCACCAACCAATAAGAAATTCCAAAGAACAATAAAGATACAATAGCATATTATTCTTTCGGCGGACACAATGCATTGTTTCCCATCCGTCATTCATACATACATAAGAAAGGGGAAAAATGAAAATATTATGGCCCTTTTAACAGTTCCTTTTTTGATCCACAAATACTCTGTTGCTACTCTCAATCTTATTGTTTTATCACCTTTCTCCTATCTCCTACTTTTCCGTGATATTTGATAAAAAGAGCATCTGAATTTTTGACGGTGAAGATAAAGTCTTTTACGATGAATGTAGTTAGAAGCAGACGCACTGAAAGTGCAGCTTCGCCACCCGCTGTCCTTCAAAATGCTGTTTATTACTGTTTTCTCGTCTCTGCTTAATTGGTATTTGGTCTAACGGTTGCGCTTAGGAACCGATGTTTACACTCGAACAGCCAGACAGGTGTTTTTCTTACAGGGTATAACTTTTCCTTGGTTCCAGCGAACAACCGCACACATTTTTCTGACTGACTACCCACTGTGCGTCATTTTCCTACCATGTAATCTGTGCGGACTACTGGACAGCTGAGAAGGAGGTACTATAAATCATGGAAGTGAGCACTAGATCTATACTTTGGGAGTACTTCAGCTTCCGCAAACAAACGTACAACTCTCACACCTACCGGACACGTAGCTAGTCGATGTTGCGTCACATACATAGCTGTCCGTGGTGCCATGTGTGATATTCATCTTGAAGGGTTTGGTGGTGAACGTTCTGCTCTGTGCTGGTCCCACGTTCCGAGCGTTGTTCTCATGGATCCGTATTTCAAACTACCCGCTTCATAATGCCTCTCTCTCTGAATATTTCTCCTTCTTTCTCATCCATCTAAATCGTTATTTGAAGAAAAGCCGCAAGATTATTAAATGCCGGTTCCTGCGAGTTTGTGCCGCATTTTTTAGATCACCTAGGTTGTTCGACCCGCCCTGTAAAGTAGATAGGACAAAAGATGGTCAGTTTTCGACGTTAAGCCAGCATAATTTCGAGTTTTGGATATCACGACATCCACAAACATGTCCTTCTGCAGCACTCAGCACTACATGAAACTGGCCTTTATCGAATGGCGCCATTAGAGGCGGATGGATTGCGTGTTTGCTGAATAGAGACAAATTTCTTAGCGCTTAAGTTGATTATTGTGTCAAGCTGTGCAGCAATGAGCATTTTTGCCCACTTCTTCATTGCTTTCAAAAAACGGTCGTTTTTTTCCTCAGTATCAGTGCGAATTCATAAACAAAATTAATCATAGTGCTTTTACACTTTTCCAGTAGTACGAGCGCGAGGAAAATAAGCGCCAACAAAAATAACTGAAGTGAGTTTCGCACGCTGCTGTTTAAACAATGGTTTTCAGTGGAACAATAAGTTCAACGGGGGTGGATTAGTTTTAATGTGATTTCTCCAGCAAGCACGATTACTTACCTACATATCAACTGGATCTGGCTTTAGTGTCCTTATAATTCGTGGTTGATGTTACGCGTGGGTTTAATCTAGCCTGTGGTTCATTTTTGTCCTTGATGTTGTCGTGATTGACGATCAATTTTTATAGATAATGATACCTTTATTTATTTTATAACCTCTTCAGCAACTGTGACCAGAATTTTTGTCTTCTTGTACTACCGATCTTTTCACAAATGTTCTCTCCCATTATTGAGGAACTTAAGGCGTAGGGGCACACTCCTGCATTTTCCCAATAAAGAAAAGTACCTTAAATGGGTTAAAATCGAAATGCCGCGGCTCATTAGCGTTTCGCACTGGCCGAGCACAAGACTTATTCATCGCCTATTGGAATTTTTGTTCCGCCAAGCTCTTACTCTTTTTTTATCATTTTGCACTATTACCTTAGACTCATTTTTGTTCGTACGGTGGAATATATACAAAGCCATGATTTAACAATATCGCGTGCATTTTTGGTATTCAAGTCGCTCAACGACTGGTAAAGCTCATGTGTGCAGCTACAGAATAAACGAATAAGCAATTATGCTTGCGTCCCATCCCGCTAGCGAAATGTCTACGGTAGCCCGATTTTCCATAGCATCATTAAAACGTTTATGCACTTCTCACATCATCTGACCAAGAATAGAAGTTCAAATAGTACAACAACCTTCGATAACAGTCTCATTATTTTAAGGTCCCTTCCTTTGTTTCAGAGTGTTCGTTGTTTTCATAGAAAAAATCCAATAAGCATCGTAAGTACATCCTTCAATTTGTATAATTTCACCAATTCAAAATCAATCAAATATGTACACTGTCAGTACGTTTTCATGGAAAACCTTCCCAGAATTCCAATTATATCACAAACAACATTCTCTGTTTTGCTTTCAAAATCATTTCCCACGCGACCTTTACTTGTCGATCGTTCACATCTTGGCGTGTGTTTTTATCGGATGAAGTAAGAGTGCAGTACCCGACGATGCCCTTTCTTCAGATCTCCTCAAGATGGAAAAGTGTCTAGACGCACAGCAGCTCTCGGAAAGCACGGCGATGAAAGTAGTCATTAGCATAAAAATTGCCATAAACCTCATCAGTTCCACCGCCATCATCTTCACTTTTCTGTGCATGCAGGTATGTGCTGACCTCCTGAAGTCTTAGCGTTGTAGTTGCAACCATTCCAGCAGTCGCGTTCCTACAGGATTGTCCACAAAAACGTTCGTATAACGCTCAACTTCCACATTTTCTACATCCTCTTGGCCAACGCCTCCATGATCGTCAGCAACTCTATCGACCTGAACAGATTATCGTCAAAGCATAGCGACCCTTGTGGGTATCTGCTGCCTCTGTGGGTCACCTTCACTGTCAGGGAAACCTACATGTTCGGAGTCCTTGGTCAGACGTTTACGTTCGTGATTCTATCAATAGAACGGATCATGGCGACGTTTATGAGAACCTACGAACACCTCCAATCTAAGAACCTCATAGTTTCACTTATCAGTATAAAGGTGAGATATTATTTTTGCACATTCCATTTATTGTCTTTCAGACTACTCTTTGCATCTTCTTCGTCTACGTCTACGTCGGTTACGACGCAGACTGGTCCATCAAGACTGTGCAGTTCTTTCCACAGACGGAGCAGAACAAATCGAGAATACGGGTAAGGTGAAGTTTTCAGTTAGTTTCAGGAAAGTGTGATACGGGTAGAGTTGTCATTGATCCGAAATTTTTGGGTGATCCGAGTTGCAACAAAAAGCATATTTTAAACTCCATTTTACAACATTTCATGGCATTCCATTCAAGACCAAAGTCACCTGACTTGACGCGACCCGATTCCACCCGATACCATAATAATAAATTCCTTTAATTTTATGAAAACAAAATTATTTTTTAGGCTTCATACCTTTGGTATTATTTTTATCGAAACCATTTTTTATCGATAATTTGCCTCCTGCCTCCTTGCATATTTAAACGTATACGTATGTATTTTTCGATTTAAATATAATTGTAGTAAAGCCATTTTTGAGAGATTCCTTCGTTTCCCATGTTGTAAGGCTTGATAAGCAACTTTTATTGCAACAATGGTGCCAGGTAGAACCCCATGTACTAGAATCCCGTGTAGCAGCTGCTGCGCATGATGCAGGTGATTCTAAGAGTTGCTACAATAACTCATAATAACCAACGTTCATTGCGTCATTTGCAGGCGTTCACCTACATCATCGTGGGGTGCGCGCTGCTCAGCATCGTCGCTTACCACGTCACCTACTTCCTCAATAGACGCGGAAGCAACCGTATATCCGTGGTGGACGAAAGACGCGTCTCACAAATCTTTAAAACACTCAGCGAGAAGTACCAAATCGATGAGAATCGGAAGGTCATCCAAGTGATGCTGCCCATGGCGTGGGTCCACTTTCTTCTTTACTTCGGCGCTTATGGAGGGTACATTGTACTTTTCCAGGTAAGAGCCTGGCTTACCGTTGAAAATAACGGGAGCGGAATTTTCCGTCTTTGAAAGAAACATTCACACATATTCACTCAAATAAAACTATTTTTCTTCTTCAGCTTCGCAACATCGACGATATCGAGGACGCGATTCTCTCCGAGGCTCTGGGCCTCATCACCTTCTACGCGCCCATCTTTGCCGTATACGCGCGGTGGCAGTTCTCCGTAAAGCCGAAGAAGGACGCAAAACGGATAATGGATAAGATCTGTTCCGAACGGAGAAGTGACTACTTCCGACAGATGAACCAACTGTTTGAGAGCAACGTGACTGTGCACAACGTAGAAGTGCGAACGCGGAGAAAGTGTTGGTGTTTATAGGATAATTGCCTGATTTAATAAATTTGTTTTCATACATTCAAAGAAATGTCGCACAGTAAGGTTGCTTTGACGCAGATGTTTTCTGCTGGGCTAGGTGCCATAGTTACGCTGTTGATTGTAGATGGGTGGATTGTATTTTGACGAAGTCCACATGTGTGTAGGTCCTGTACAATCGTGACCTGTACATAATTGTTCGTTAATTATTGTTCGATAATTTTTTTACCTATGAATGTTCGTTTAATTACAAATTTTTAACTTTTAATTTAATTACAGAGCAATCTCCAAAAATATCGTTGCATAGCCACATTTGCCCAGATCAGTGTACCCTTTACACTTTACACTCGCGCAACAAATTATTGACCGTTCTCTAGATCGTCGGGAAATTATGGAAAAATAATAAATTTGCAATTCGTTTTTAAAGAGAACGAAAGGCGTTACGGTGAATGTTGCTCGATCTTCAAATGATATTCAATGAGTCTTCAAAGAATTTTCCGTCATCAATAAAAATTTTTTGTATCGTGGTCTTCTAAAATTGTTTTACATTTTAATGGAGCTGTATTGTTGCTCTCGATGTTACTGACCCAAAAATTCCGTCATCGACTGCAGCAAATGTCGCTCATTTTTAGCACATTTCTTGCATTGTATCTGAAACGGGTGTATAGTAATCACACAGCTTCTGTTAAAGCACGGAACGTTGTAAGACTCTTTATGTCCTTTGTTGGCATTACCTACTGTTGTTATTGTTTATCACGCTGTTAGACATTCCTGTATATTATTAAATGAAATCTGTACTCGCACCTTGTAAATGAGGGCGGTGAGGTTAATCGCATATAAATTCTCATTTCGAAAAAAGGGTGTACGGTCTTGCTGCTTGCTCACTAATGAGTCTCCGTTCCACGAATGTACCCGCTCGAGTAGGAGTCAAAACAGTCGTGAGCGTAATTGTCCATTGCACAGCTAAATCCCAGGTAGAATCTGATTGTAGTTGCGTCGGGACGCTCATATGCGAACTATACTGATGTAGTTGTCTCACGTATTTTGTAGTCCATGTCAATACGTTTTTTTGTACAAGAAAATGTTTTCCTTAACATCATTGAGCTATTGGTTGCCACCAGCGGTTAAGTGGATTATTTTCCCGCTTCATGGTCTCTTGCCTCTTTACATACATCGTTCCAATTAATGCGGTGTAAAATATTTTGTTAAATTGGCGATATGCATCACAATGAAAATAGTCCACAGTGTATGTTCAAACACTTCATATTTCATTTCGTTTCTTCGTACAACGACGTAGGAATGAGCGTAAATTGATAATTTTTGCCTGCTAAAAGAGTACAAATGCAGTCTTAACGTTACTGAGCTGACACTGTTGGTTAAATGTGTCCTTTTTCAGTTTAATTAGCTTCTAATTTATGCATCAAGATTGTCTCTGTTAGCAGTTAGCTTTTGATTTTTGCATCGAGATTCATACACATTTTTAACAAAAATTTTTTTAAAAAACAAGTTTCAATGCTTGATGTTTTACGTTTTTGCAACATAAAATGGTAAACGGCGCGTTCCATGGGAAATCTCCTTCCACATTTTGGAAAACAATTTCTTCAACTAAACTGATTTTTGGTATCTTCTATCAGTCTCCAATAAAATCAAATGAATAATTTACTCATTGTCTTTTTTACTGAAATTTTCCTCTAAAAAATTGATGCCCTTTTCCATTATTTTCACTCTATAAAAGATACTAACTGCCAAATAAATGTTTACCTTGATAACGTCTTTGTTGCGGCTGCAAAGGTCTTTACGTCATTGAGCCGAATCGCATCGGCTTCGTTGCAACTTCCGGTTAACTGAATTCTCTTCTCTCTTAATGGTCTGTTGGATCTGATCTGCCGGATGTTCAGCATTCAAATTTGTGTACCATGAAAATTTTGTGTTTCAGATTTATCAACACAATCTCTCGTCAAAGAAAATTATTAGTCAAAGTGAGAAGATAAAGAGTGTTTCAAGCTATTCTTTGCTAGGAGAACCGTTCACGTGATAGTCGACTGATTCAATAAGCTTGTTTTTGTCCAATCAACCAAATGTCGCACTATGCAGGTGTCATAGCTGCGCTCATTAACCCACTCAGCTATGAACGGACAGTAGTGTGCGTGCGACTTGACATATGACCTATCCCATTATAAAATTATTGCGTATGCTATTGTTTTCTCTTTCTTACAGCTTTGTATCGCCAGTGCATGTAACAAAACAATGGTGCCTTAATTTAGTCATGTACTGTTTTCACTTTTTCATTTTTCACTACTTTTCTATCTACAGCGTGTGAATGCATTCAGTAAACATCATAGTTCACCTAGTACATTGAGGTGCACTCTCAATCAACCTCCAATTCTCACAAACCAAGCGAAAAAAGGTTTAAAGCCAACGAAGTCATCTATGGCTTATAGGCCTATGAGAGCCAGACACAAACAATATTTTGAGGCGAAACGAGATATCACCATTTATTTTTCACCTGTTTGTTTTCCTAAACCTTTTAAATGCTGCATCACCTAGCAAATGGGCCTATTGGTCCGGAGTCGTTTGGCGTAAAACTATAAAGCTTGAACAGTAATATGTGCGCATATTTCGCGTAGCCACCTTTGCTCCATTTGGTGTTATCGTTTTTGTGTAACATATGTGGGTTAAATAATTTCCAGCCTCTATACTTTAAGATTTTTCTTTAATCCTACAAAAAACAGTTGTGCCTGAAGTCAAACATTTTTGGTTTTAAAACTTTACTTTTCAAAATGACCATACTGCCCTTGGATATTATGTAAATACCGTATACCCTATTCCACAGCTTTCACGATTTTGTGGCTTTACCATTATGAGTAACAAAGTGCACTATGAATAACAAGAAAATACGTTGATATTGTTGTGAGCTGTCCCACTCAGATGTAGCATGCACGTGCAGTGATCTTCCCCAAAACATATCCTACAAGTTCTACAGCTTCCTGGGACATTTACTTGCCTTACAAAACTGGAAATACTAATCGAAGTCATAATGTGCTAGAACTTTGGCATCACAATGCTTTACATCTATTGGACTACAAAATCTCTGTAGTCACCCAAAGAGCTGAACAACAAAGGTTTTTTATGCGTCATCAACGTATGTATCGTGCAAGTATGTACGGCAAACAGCAGTACAGCTGTGGTGTCAGACGGCAGATGATGGCGTCCGAAAACAACAAGTAGAACGTCTACGCATTAGGCCAAGGGGAATTTCAATGCTTCATCGCAACTTTCAGTTCACCGCGTCCGACCTTCATCCCTTTAGAAGATCAGTCGTGTGGCACTGCTCAATGGCTCTCATTAGCAAACATCGTCACGCGTTCCCAACAGGGCGTCCTTTCGTGTCGTTTTCGTGGTGCATATCGTGTTTATGCTTCTGAATGGAATAGCGCCAGCTAGAAGTCGTCATATGTACAGTGTATCTTTCCAGGCTGTCCATGGCAGGAGGCATCACACCTTGGATCATCGTCAACAATTCTGTCAAAGTCTTTGAGTGTGTGGTGTGGACCTTGGGTATCATCTGCATCTTCTATGTTATTAGCTGCTTCAGGAAGGCTAGCCTTCTTCATTACAATTTGAAGATGATTCTGGTAAGATGATTGTGGATTGTCATAGCTCTAGAGAGTGTATTTAACCTGATCCATTCAAAACTAGGATACTGTATTTCTTGAAGAATTTTTGGACTCGTATTCTGACGGTCTTGTTCCAGGTGAACTTCTCCGCCGCCTTGATCGTTTACGGAGCATCTCGCCTGGGAATGCACATCGACTCTGCATTCCAATTCTGGTGCATCGGTCCCGCCAACTTAAGCTGCCGCAAGGCTCTACTTGTTGCCAAGATTTTCAACGCCGTTGCAATGCTCGTTGCCGCCTCGTGCATCACTCTTCTCAGCGTGGAACGCACTGTCGCCACGTTCATTCCAAAAACGTATGAGCAGTTGAAGAAAACGAGGAAAGAGATAGTGTTCTTTCTGCTTTTGGTAAGGACACATCCTTTGACGTCATGCTTACATCAAGAACATTTTCAGTGGATTTCTGGTCTTGGAATTTCCACTGGGCTTAGCGTCTCATCGGAGCCCGTCGGAGAAGAGTGCGACCAGAGTTCATCTTCCGCTTCAGTGTTTTTGCTTCATGAAAACACCGAATTTGTATTGGGTTTGGTCATTGTAGCGACACTGTCGACCGGAGGAAACGGAGCGGTAAGGGATTAACAGTCGTCGTTAAAATTTTCAAAAGAAGTTGATAAAAAATTTCCAAAGGCCTTTTCCTATGTTTACCGTCATTTTTTCTGAAGTACTGGACATACCGTGACCATATCATGAACGCTTATCGTATAAACCGTATTGCATCAATTTTTGCGCCATAGTACTGATGTTTCTGTTCTACCAAAACATGTTTCAGCTGTTCTTCTTCCTGCACAAGCTCAACAAGAAACGTCGCCACCAGCTTACGCCCGGACAGCTGAACATCCGCTACCAGTACATAGAGAACATAGTCACCACTCGACTTCTAATCGCGCTCAATATCCTCACCCTTATCATAGCCTGCCTCGCACTGTTACTCACCGGGTTCTACTACTATGCACAGCGTACGCAGATCATGGAAGAGAGCGATCTTCTTTTCGTCGAACAGGTAGGAGATACCTTTATCGCTGTACCCACGCTTTTGACTTCAGTGCTTCCACGCGCTAGCGGCAGTCTACGCCTTCTTCTACAACGTCATCTGTCTGGCGATGCATAGGCCGAACCGGGACCACCTGCTTCGAGATTTCAGAAGGATTACGTTCTGTCAGACGCAAACCTATGTACAAGAACTCATGAACCCGAAAGTGAAGAGCGTAGAAGGAAACAGCCTGTCGTTCAAGGATGAAGGAATTGTGTACTTCAAGAACCTCTCGGAACAGTGGAGCGTCAAAGTGATGCACATATGATGTCGGGCTCACATTTACAGCTTAATTTATTAAATGAGATTATTATGATGTGAGCAAGCGGACCTATCGAAAACAAGTGGTCGTTATTGGTTTGGTATTTGAACAAGTGCGCTTCATTCAATTCGCCTTAAATAGGTCTTATTTTTTTACATTTTTGAATATATTACTGGAAGGAGTTAGTTGTTCCGATTAACGGCACGGTACGATCTTAATGACATATATCATAGCAGAACAGAAATAGCAGAACAGAAAAACGAGTAATCCTGCTCGATGTATGTTCTCATTTTTAGCTGAATAATGGTGCTACGTATTAGGCTATTGCACATGTAATGAGATCCAACACCTACTTTTATTATTCAGTTCTGAACCGCATTAGTAAACTGTACCTTGCCCCATCTGAAATCGACAATTGCACTGTTAAATGGAGTCGGTACTGCACTGTCGAAATCTTTTCACTTTTTCTTTATTTTTGAACATCTGGCGAATATGAATATAAATCTAAACTACATTAGTTAGCACTCTTATTGATTATTGCCGGATGGAATTTCGGAACTCTCGGACGGAAATTTGAATACAATGTGAGTTTCTAGAAGTAACTTTTAATTCTTTATTTCTTATTAGGGTAGCTGACAGAGATTTCCGGAAACCGACAAGAATCAGGCTGTTTTCGGATTTAATATATTTTCCCAATTTCGTTAATTTTCGTTTTACCTTTGACGACTGTTGTGCCATACATATTAACTAATGGTGTTGAGTTGCCGATATACCATATACATGATTCTATTTTTCCGGAGTCTCACCTAACCGGTGTTACAATTCTTTTGTGGAGTTTGCCCAGAATGAGTCAGGGTTATCAAATATCGTAAAGAATTATCTGACCAGTACTGTGTGAATATTCGTTGACTTCTTAAATTGCTGTTTTCAAAACCATAGCATATGGTCTTCCAATCTGTTTCCAGGAACTCATACATGTAATGAATAACCGGTTCTTAGGCTTTTATAATTTTAGCTGCTGAGAACTTTTTAGAAGGGCACAGGCACCTTCTTAACAATCAAACTTTTTTACCGTGTCCGCATACTTTCGTTCGTCAGTTTTTTGTGTGGAAAATTCCATCACAGAGGACCAAACTTCCGTGTTTCTCACGGATTAATTGCATAACACGTTGCGGATCTGTGGTGCTAATGGTTCCTTTATTTATGCCATAGGAGAACATTAGAATGTGCTAATTAGCGATGACAATAATTGAATTTTTTATGCGGAAACAAAAGCATGAATTTTTGTCTCGGAAAACGTTAACAACCATCAATATGAAGTAAAAGTAATCCAGAACTCAAACCGACAGCTATTAAGAAGCCTCTTCGTGGAAGAAATATATGGATTAAAATTTTTTTCCACTGCGAATTTTGCCATTGCAAAAGTACACATAGTTTTGCCCTTTTTGGAGGGCCTTCACGCAAAGCATTGTTAAAAACACGTTAAAAACAATTACCACTAATTACACCACTGAAGACCACTGTTACCGTAGAAACACATTTACGAAGATGACTCATGGAGCAGCTGGAAGACTGGATTATGTTGTTTTCCATTCTTTCCGTGCCACTGGACCTTTCTCACAATTTTTTGTCTTGCTTTATGACCTGTGAAGTGACCATTACCATATTCGAATGAAAATTAACATTTAAGGTTGACGCTTCTAGATTCGTGGGCGTACTGCAATAACACATCTTGTGCGTACCTTGCCTGACAGATCAAAGAACGCGACAATCGGTTTATACGGTATTTTTCATCCTTTTCTGCGTTCCCCATTGACGTGATGACATTATTGAAAATAACGTAGTATGTTCGCACACTTCCAGTGTTCAAAACTGCGTCATTGAACGTAGTTTCCCGCGTTATTCAACTGCAGAAAGCAATCAGATCCAAATGATTGACGACTCATTGTCCCGTTGGTTGGAGATGGGTGACGTTCTTAAAATGATCGAAAACATTTTGTGGCCCTTTGCGGTCGTTGGGATGTGCTACGTGACGAAGTGTTTACGAAAAGCAAGCCTACTTCACTACAATCTTAAGATGATTCTGGTAAGGTATATACAATGTGGTGCAATTGACCAATAAAGACTATTTAAAGATAAATTTCTCAATCGTCATAATCGGCTATGGCTGTTGTCGACTTGTGGTAAACATGGGCTTTATTGCGCAGTACTACGGTATCGGACCGAGAAACGTCGTTTACCGTGCAAGCATGCGAATTACAAAGATTTATTTTGTTGCATCTGTGCTCATCAGCGCTTTTTGCGTCCTAATGTTAACGTTGGAACGGACGGTGGCCACGTTCGTTCCAGAGCGTTACGAGCAGATGAAGAAGACAGGGAAGGGAGTTACTGTGTTTGCCCTCTTCGTAAGGAATCTCATGATGAGCCACTGTCAAGGTACACTTTTAGTGGGTATTTAGCTTTGGCTTCTCCATTATGGTCAACTTTTTCTGGCATGTAACCAATCCACCACGCCACAACAACCAACTACCACATTCTTCTTACCTTCTGAGCGTGAACACCGAGCTTCTGCTCTTCTTTACATACATAGGAACTGCCGCGAACGGAGCAAACGGAGTTGTAAGAATGCGTCCGTATAATCACCTCTAATCAACATCTTAGCTTGTGTGCTTCTTGTACAAACACAACAAGAAGCAGCGTAGCCAGCTCGATCCGAGTAACCTCAACGTTCGATACCAGTACTCGGAGAACATCGTTACCACACGGCTTCTACTTGCTCTCACAGGTGCTAATTTCATTGCGGCTATCGTTTGCGCAATACTAAGTTCTTGCTACTATATCGCCCGAAGGAATGAGCTGATGAGTGATAATGATCTGTTGTTCATAGAACAGGTAAAAGACCAGTGGAGTTCAGACTGATATATAAAGTTTACAGAGTTTTAATGTGATGGCATCCATCTACGGCATCTGGTACAACATCATCTTTTTGGCGATGCACCGTCCCAATCGAGATCAGTTGGTGCGCGACGTCAGAAGGCTTTTGTGTCTTAAAAGACAAAGTTCCGTGGTTTCTATACGCCCACAGGTGAAAAGTATAGAAGGATATCGCCTTTCTTTTAAAAACGAAGGCGCTGTGTACTTCAGCTACTTGTCACAGCAATGGAATGCAAAGCAACAGCGTTTAGTAAAACAACAATAAATACGTGTATACATTTGACATGACATCTTTATTATTTATACGCATACCATAGGTTGGATTTAAATCACTAGAAAATGTGCATTGTTTGACTCCACATATTCCCACGTTTCCTTTATGCAAGACTATGTCCACTAACGTAGGTTCTGGCGTTGCCCGATGACAATCATGACAGTCCCATACCAATAACGAGAGAACGCGAGTTTAGTTTTTTTCCGACAGTACTCTTTTATCTGCCTTTGCTAGAAGCCACATGAAAACAGCCATTGTTTGAGTCTCTGTTCCCACGTTTCCAATATACAGGCTTGCGGATGTGAACGTAGCTTCGGGACTCTACTGCTTATGTCAGTAGAAAAACAACCATACTTACTCACTGTTCCTTGGATGGCGATGAGCGACGTACTTAAGCTGATCGAGAGCATTGTGTGGTCCTTTGCCGTCGTTGGAGCCTGCTACGCCACCAAATGTTTGCGAAAGGCAAGCCTCCTACACTACAACCTGAAGATGATCCTGGTGAGAGCTTGACGGTGCGCTGAAGAGGGAAACCTGTTCAGGTGAACATGTCCATCACAGTAATCGTTTATGGTTGCTGTCGGCTTGTAATGTACGCGGCTTCCATCGCTCACTACTACGGCATTGGACCACGAACGGTGGCCTATCAGATATGTATGCTGCTCGTGAAGATTTTTAGCGTAATATCTCTTCTTATTGCCGTCTGCTGTATAATTCTCCTCACTGTTGAACGAACAGTAGCCACGCTGGTCCCGGAGCGATACGAGCAGATGAAGAAGACGGGCAAAAGAGTTGCCTTGGTCGCTCTTGTTGTAAGAAATATCATGCTGAACAAGTTCAAGGGTCCACTTTCAGTGGACGGTCAGCGTTGGCGTATCCATCACGCTCAATCTCTTCTGGTATATGTCCGACCCGCTTAGCAACGACGGTCTTCTTAACTCTTCTTTCCTTCAGAGCGTAAAAACCGAATTTCTTCTGGGCTTATTTTGCACTGGACTCGTTGGCCACGGCGCTAACGGAGTCGTAAGAGAGTGTTAATTCCCGGAACCTTCAAACAGCATTTCAGCTTCTGTGCTTCTTGTACAGGCACAACAGAAAACAGCGCAGTCAGCTCGATCCGAGTAGGCTCAACGTCCGCTACCAATACTCGGAGAATATCGCTACCACACGGCTTCTGCTTGCTCTCACACTCACCAGTTTTGTCTCAACCGGTGTTGGAGCTCTACTTCTATCCTTCTACTACGTTGCTCAAAGAAACGAGCTAATAAGCACTATGTTATTCATAGAAAAAGTAGAACGACAATGTAATTCAACCGATCATATCAATTTTTAGTGTTACCATGTGCTAGTATCCATTTACGCAGTCTTTTACAACATCATCTTCCTGGTAATGCACCGTCCTAACAGAGATCAGCTACTACGGGACGTCAGGAGGCTTGGCTGTCTTAGAAAACAAGATACCGTTGATTCCCTGCGTTTGCAAGTAAAAAGTGTCAACGGACACTGCCTATCCTTCAAAGACGAAGGCGCTGTGTACTTCAACTACTTGTCGCAGCAATGGAATTCAAAAACCTGATTGTACTTGCGTCAATAAATAAATACGCATATGTTTAGTGGGACTCTGATCTGTACAAAACCTGGATTAACAAAAATTCCGTGGTGTTTTCCAGTACTTGTTAGCTGCCAATGCATGCGTTTTTTGCACCATAGTCCTTGTAAACATACAAAGAGCTAACTGGTTAGCAATAATAGAGTTTAAGCTAAGAGTGGTCTCAACACGAAATGTCTTTTTTGTGACCCACAGCAGGTCTGATTCCCATGGATTGCAAAAACCAGATATGGCTTAATCTTCGTCACTCCCTATCCCATGAAAACAACAATGCGTTGAATCAACTAACAATGAGCAGGTTAGAAAAACATTCCATAATAATTGCGAAGATCGGAGCAATTTTGAATGCTCACAAATATTTGTTAGCTTTGTCTGGGAAAACGAGTGTTCATAACGGCTTTGCTGTCATATACTCACCATCAGCCTATTCTCTGAAATAAGCGTAAAGGAGGGCAAACAATCCTATTTTGTATCCCAATCGTTTGCTTGCTGTTCCACAAAGCCAAAACATGGCGAGCAGCCTCCTGCTCGGAGCCGGCGCACGCAACGCTCTGGCTATCTTCGAAAGCTTACTGTGGACCATTTCAACCGCGAGCTTCTTCTATGCTATCAAATGCTTCAAAAAAGCGAGTCTTCTCCACCTTAATTTGAAACTCATTATGGTAGGTTTCTGGCACTCTTTAGGCTAAGACAGGGCTTCTCTCATTTAGATGAACTACTGCCTTGCATTGGCAATCTATGGCGGTTGTCGCCTGGCTATGAACATTGATTCCGAATTCAGAGCACTTGGCATTGGAGCTGCGAATCCCTCTTGTCGCACAAGTGTACTTGTTCCAAAAATTAGCATAACCACAGCTTTCCTTGTGGCAGTGGTTTCTGACACTTTTCTCATAGTCGAAAGAACTATAGCCACTTTCATGCCGACAAGATATGAGCAGATGACGAGCGCAGTAAAGGGAATTGTATTCTATTCATTCTTGGTAAAACTCGGCTTTCCAAAGCTTCAACTCATACTTTTTAGTGGATTATTTCTACATGTGGGTCTGTGTATGTTTTCGCAACTTCACAGATGAATGCCTCTGGATGCGATCGCGACGATCCTGCGGATTCCATTTTTATTCTGAGTATTAACCCCGAGCTTGTTTGTATCGCTATGATTGTCGGAGTCAGTGCGCACCTAGTAAACGGAATCGTAAGTGGAGTTAAGTGAAATAAGGGAGAACAGAAAGCAATACATGCAACCATTAAAAAATCGTACAAAGAGTAAAAGAATACAATTAAACCTAAAATATGGTTTATCGTGAAAGCTTAATCGGGGGTTAAGCCTAAAATCTTTTCGGGTATTCTGAGTCAGCGTTTATATTCTTGCGACCTGGTCCTATTTCAGCTGCTGTATTTACTGTACAAACACAACAAAAGGCGTCGCAACCAACAGAACCGGTGGGAGCTGAGCATCCGCTACCAGTACGTTGAAAATATCGTCACCACGCGCCTTCTTATCTACCTAACCGGTCTCAGTTTCTTCCTGGGAATCTTTGCAGCTTCTCTGGTTCTATTTTATTTAATTGCGAAGAGAGCACAGGTGATGAACGATGATGATCTGCTTGTCGTAGAACAGGTAAGCCCTCCCGTGACTGGTGCTTCTAAACACTTCCTTTAGTGCTTTCATGCGCTTGCCGCCGTATACGGAATATCGTACAGCACCATATGCCTGACATTGCACCGTCCCAACAGAGAACAGTTGCTACGGGACATGAGGCTTCTCAAATGCCTCCAAGGTCACGTGTTTGTGGAAGAGACTGCTAATCCGAAAATCAAGAGTGTGGAAGGAAATTGTTTATCATTCAAGGACGAAGGGCTTGTGTACTTTAAGAACCTATCTCAACAATGGGATGTAACGGCGCCAAAACGGTGAACTTTGCGTTGTTTTTGATGAGTAAGCTCATTTTACATTACCTGTCACAATGAGACCCTTGTAGATCCCTTTCCAAGAAGTGCGGCTGGAGGGAGAGTAAGGCCGGAAAAAGCTTTATGCGGGGGGCAGCTCCGTAAACCGATCTTGAACATATTTGGAAGTAATACTGAATGGAAGAAATCCTGTGAGTGAGCTTCATGGCCGAACTACACGGTGATCCAGATTTACCTGCTGGGATTGTATTTTTAACATCTTTCGTCGCTGAAAATGTAATCGATGCTTCCGTGTAATAACGTATAAAAAATTTTTTTGCTAGCTTTCTTCTTCCTGACTGCATTGTAACCACATCCACAATGGGATTTCATTCGTGTTTAGCGTATTTCTGTAGATTTATCAGGATAAATTTCAAGGATTATTCATGCCGTTGTCGGTCACGTTCATGGCCTTTACCTGAAACGTAAACATGCATTGTATTTAAAAATTGGATTTGAATTGTACATGTGAGACAAAGGAAATCATGCGATTAACTTGGAGTCCACAACATCGCTCTGTTGCTTGTATCAGTTTCCTTTAGTGCAGTGATTCAGAACAATGTCAAGTTCTTGATTTTACATTGGTGTGTTACGACATTTATGTTAAAACAGTATGGCCCGCGTCAAGAAATTTCGATCTTACAAGTCGTTGTAGGCTTTTTAAATAGTATGAAACCAACAATCGTAATCTACTTGCCCTTTTCTACTTCAAAAATGTTTAATTTACATCTGTTAAAGATGAATTAACCAGCTTATCTTGCCTGTGATGCCAACTGTGGACTGCTATGACGTATGGCGGGTATTGTAGTGACCTCACAACATTCACCACGGTAATTCCGCTTATGTTGAGAAATAATGACGTAATTGAGCGAGCCACAAAGCAATTATTATAGCAACTGGACAGCAACGGCATTTATTTGCAACTTCAAAAAGCAAGCTAGCTTGCCAGATATTCCTCATAGCTTCTCCGTACTCTAACTCACTAATCTGCTTTGGCCTATGAGTTTCCCATAAAAAATGTAAAAACGTAACTGCGTACTTTATTTTTCTTTTCTAGCGTGTCACATGTTCAACTGAAGTAGCATGTGGAATATCATACTGCATAGCAACAATTTTTTTTATGGAAACTAAAGGATTTTCTAAGAAAAGTGAATACATCATGTGCCAACACTAATGCGGTCAATGGCGCAAAAATAAGAACAAGAATGTAAAAAATTTTGGTAAAAACGTTATAACATGCCTGTCCTCCTTCGATATACATCAACAAGCATTACTCTTCTCTTCTTTGTTATATGAATCTTACTGAAAACATATGCCACGAAATTTGATGTTTTCACTCTTCTTAACAACATTGATGTCAATCCATCCAACTGTAAATGAAGGAAAATATGTGTACCATTTCCTTATGCAAGCAAACCTCCGAACTTTCTCCTACGATAGCGTGCTTTTTTCGTTCGCTGTGTGGGGTCGCGTGCACTCGCGCAGTAGTGGAAGCTACGAAGGAAAGTTAGCTTTTTCAATGTTTAGATTTTCCCAGGGCATTATGTGTCAGCCCGCCACTAATGATCAAAACGTTGGACAATAACAAAAGCGCTTCACATCACAATAATTGACTCGTGAGATTTCGTCTTCTACAGAGTAATGCAGACGTCCATCATCATCATATAAGTCGCTCATTTTCAAAAACAATGACCTCGCTGTGGCTCATTGCAAACAGCGCTTTCAAGCTGCTCGAAAGTGCTGTTTGGATACTGGCTATTATGGCTTTAACGTACTCCATCCGATGCTTTATACGGGCCAGTCTTCTGCACTTCAATTTGAAGCTCATTCTGGTAAGTTCTTCTTTTCCAATCTTCAGCTTTAAACTAGTGAACCATCTAGATAAACTACTCAATTGCTCTAGTGCTCTACGGCGCAGCTCGTCTCGGGATGAATGTAGACTCCGTCTTGCAGTCTTTCGGTGTGGGACCTGCGAACCTAGCTTGCCGAAATGCGTTGATTGCTCCAAAGGTCCTCACTGCCATTACGATCCTCATAGGGTTCAGTTGTGTTCTACTTGTTACTGTCGAAAGAACTGTGGCGACGTTCTTTCCGAAGAAGTACGAACAGATGAATAAGGCCGAACCGGGAGTGCTGCTGTTCATCGCTGCGGTAAGTCGCCAATGGATTATTTGGTCACGCTCGTTTCTTAGTGGATCACAAGCATTTCTGTGGCGCTGGCAATCACAATGACTTCCAATGGTGAATCTCCGCAGTGCGACCGAGCAATTCCATCTGATTCAGCGTTCATAATTCATAGTCACACTGAACTTCTGCTCGCCATTTTCATACTTGGAACCACTGGAAACGCAATAAACGGCGCTGTAAGTTTTCCTAATTGTAAAAAGATTCTATTACTCCTTTCAGCTCCTTTACTTCTTATACACGCACAACAAGAAGCGACGTAATAAAATAGCCCCCGGTCAACTCAACGTCCGCTACCAATACACAGAAAACATCATGACCACACGTTTTCTCATCACTCTCACTATTGTCGTCTTTGTTGTCGGAGTTACTGGAACTATTGTCATTCTTTTATACTTAATCGCACGAAATACCGCTCTTTTACCGGACGAAGATCTCATCTTCATAGAGCAGGTAACACCGCTCCGCACCGGAAACAATAATATATCAAATTTCAGTGCTTTCATTGTGTGGCCGCGTTCTACGCTGTCCTCCATAATGTCGTCTGCTTGGGAATGCACCGTCCTAATAGAGACCAACTTCAACGCGACTTCAATTGGTGCTTTCGACGCACAAGGAAACTTGAAAAAAGTGGAAATCCTCAAGTCAAAAGCGTTGAAGGACAATATCTCTCCTTCAAGAATGAAACTACCGTGTACTTTAGCTACTTGTCGCAGCAGTGGAATTCAACGCCGAGCCTGGCACGGAATTGAGCAAATGTGGAGCGCGTTTGCTACTTCCCATCTTTACGTTGACATTGGTCTTTACTTAATCTTGTAGCGTCGATTGCCGTACCTACAAAGGTGCCTACTCGGAAGAGGGTAGCAATTGGCTCGTGTTTATGCACGTTAATTAACTCCTGAAATTAAAGCATTGTAAGTGTCGTTTTGCACCACACAATTCGCTGACAATAACAAGCATGGCTTCCTTATGGATGGTCGTAGGTAACACGTGCCCAGTTCTGGAAAGTTCAATTTGGACCTTGGATATATTGGCCATCATCTACGTCGTGCGATGCTTCATACGGGCTAGTCTCCTGCACTTCAATTTGAAGCTGGTTCTGGTAAAGTTGTCCTAATTCCTACTCAGAACCCGAGGAAACCGTTCAGATAAATTGCTCCACTTGCATTGCTCTATACGGCTTAGGTCGTCTTGGAATGAACTTGGACTCCGTATTGCAGTTTTATCGTGTGGGGCCTGCAAATCTCGCTTGTCGAAATATTCTCATTATTCCGAAGATCCTGATTGTCACAGGGCTCTTGATGGGGATGATGTCCGTTATTATCAGTACTATCGAGAGAACTGTGGCGACGTTTATTCCGGAGAAATATGAACAGATGAAGAAAACTCAATTTGAATTGGTGCTGCTCATCATTACGGTAAGGCGTCTCCTTTTTCTTTCCTACTGGTACCCTTTTAGTGGATCGCGGGCGTTAGTGTCGCCTTGGCCGTACAATTAGCCTTCCGTAAGAAAGTTAATGACTGCGACCGAGCCGATCCTTCTGACTCGGCTTTCATTCTTCACATCCATACAGAACTAATCCTCGGAATCTTTACTACTGCAATGATCGCGAGTGTTGCTAACGGCTTTGTAAGTTGTCTATCCCTAACGATAATCTAGTCCACCGTTTCAGATTCTCTACGCCCTGTACAGTCACAATAAGAAGCTACGCAATGAGCGTACGCTTGGGGAACTGAACGTTCGCTACCAATACACAGAGAACATTATAACAACTCGCTTTCTTCTTGTTCTTACAGCTGTAAATGTAACTGTTGCCATAGTTGGAGTTGTTCTCATTGTATTCTACTTGATCGCACGGATGACCCATCTATTTCCCCATGAAGACCTAATTTTCATAGAACAGGTAACAACACCGGCATGTGGTTACATTGTGTCTACTTTCAGAGCTTCCATCTCGTCATAGCTTCCCACGGTTTCTTCTATAGTATCGTCTGCTTGAGAATGTATCGCCCGAATAGAGACCAGCTACTACGCGACATCAACAGAATATCATACTTCCGCCGCAAAGCCAAAGTTGAACAAACGATAAATCGACAGGTGAAGAGCGTCGAAGGACACGTTCTCTCTTTCAAAAACGAAGGGTCTGTGTACTTTAGTTATTTGTCCCAGCAGTGGAATGCTACGCCAAAGTTAGCATGGAGTTAATAAACAAAGAATTCGACAATCGCATTCTGTGTCGGGCAATCAAAAATACTGAGGACTTGAGCATAAGATTAGCATATTTGCCTTTGCACCATTAACTTAATATTCCAAAGTTTGCTTTGAGGGTGTTCATTTATGGCATTCCCGGAAATGTTTGTGCGCTAATCCAAGTTGACTCATACAATAATCTATGGATCCTAACAAGGAATATGTACTCAATAATCTTTCATTTTGTAGTTTTCCAGGAACTGGCAACTAGGGATTACTCTGAAAACATGGAATCAGTGTAAAGGTTTATCCCAAACGCAACACAAGTTAACTAAACAGACGATCATTGCGCAGTTGTTTACGGCGATAATGATCCGTACGGTCAATTAAAGGGATCTCGTGTGATTCAGCGGCTGCTTCTCTTCTGCGTCTTGCGCTTCCGTTTGTGGCTGCGGCGCGAATCCCCTGGACAATGAATCCTGTACGTTCGAAGTTGCATCAAAGCCACAAATGCATTGTTCTATTCATGTTCACAGTCCCATTTTGTCAGCAGTTTAATCATAGAATGAATGGTTTCAAAACAGAACAATTCATAAGATGGAACAATGGAGGAGTTAAAAAAAGACCAACGAGCGATGTGAGTCGTTCAATTTTTATTCGTTTTCTCGCAGAAACTCATTGACATGGTAATCGGTAGGGTGTGATTAAGAGACACATTTTCCTTTCAGGCACTTGCTGGGAGCCTTGCAGTCGCATCGATAGCAGTCGCCTCCTTTCGGCACGAAACAGCGTCCACCGCGCGCTTGTCGCACCAGTTGGACAGGCTATAACAGTACCGGTTTTTGACTCATATCGTTGGGATATGCGCACGTACCTTCACTGCCGTCGTCGCGGCGATGCAGAGTAGCAGGAGGAATCCGACGAAGAAGAATCGCATGATGTGAGCAGATTTCTGAAAAAATCAGATTGCTGAAGAGTGATAACACCGAAGTGATGACTAATGAAACGCGAGAGAGAGAGAGACGTGCCGGTTGAAAGACGAGCAGAACGGGCGACTGAAAAAGGCCGGCGTATTTATACATCTGTCAGCGAACGAGGAACGTGTCATGGCGAACCGTTGGAAGTCATTAAAACAAGATTATCGCTGATCATTAGCGTCACAACTAAACTTGAGGGAGAGAGGCGGGAGGACGGGTGACCTTGGAAACGTGTGTTCTTCTAAAGTGGTTGATGCTTGACGCAGGGTCACACCCCTCGTTTTCCTTCCATGAATAACTTCCGCAGCTGGGCAAACACTGCAAATAATGGGTGTCAGCAAACAGTTCAGGGACTTGTTTGACTGAATTTAGGAAATAAAGCCAAAGACCAGGGCTTCGCAGTTTGACAAGAACACTGGCTGTAGGCATCGAAGTACGCGAAGGGGTTGGTACCTTATCGCGTTGTACTCTAGCGTGACACTTGACAGCAGCTAATCAATGATTTCAATTGACTCATAGCCTTGATGCCCAAAAATGGTCAGACTAAGAATACTTAGCTCACACACATCTTTGTCATCATTTCTTACTCTTTTCTAGCAATGCATTTTATGGACGAATGATTTCCGCTATGACAAGTACAAATATAAATATTTGTAAAAAAAACGAGGTAAAAGTTAGTCCGAAGGTGATTCAATGCGTGTGTTTTGTAACGGTGCAGGGTAGGGTGTCAATAGTGTCATGTCTCCCCCAAAAAATTGTTTAGTTTAAATGAGCTGAACAAGTTTTCAGATGCTGACTACGTCTTTGAACAGTTATAACGCAAAAAAGTATTCACTTGACTATCGACTTTAAAGCACGGCCAACTCTATAGTTTCTTTTGCAGATGTGAAACAAAAGAACCTCTTCTCTACATCGTATATAGTCACTTCTGAGGGACTTGCAGTTTTTGGCCTTCTTCTAGGTGGGAAACATTGCATATACTTTTTGGGTTTAACAACTTATATGACATTACTTCTAGAGAAGCGACATTATGGTTCATGTCCTCATGTAAAAGACGACACTTTATTCTATACGATGTATGTCGTCGCTCCCATAGGAATACTAGCGTGTTTTGACTTTCTCATAGTGATCACATGGTTGGGTTGGCAAGAAAGGTCAAAAACCTGCGTCGACTGTGCAGGCGCACAGAATCCACGATTAATTAGTCGTTCAGAATCCGCGATTATTAAACAAGGCTTGTATTCTGGAGCACCGTGTACACTACCGGTTTTTTAATCCGTTGTTTACGGTGTCCGAAAGGCAGCGTTGATCAACAACATCGAAGCCAAAAATCTTGTCCAGTGACTCAGATCATACACAATTCTGAAATGTATGATTGGAATAAGATCGGCCACGAATAAGAAGAATAAGGATAAGATCGAGTAAGAACGGAAAATTTCATAGAGTAGCTTTATGTTTTACTTTCTACATATTCACTGCGATCAGAGAAGAATGCGGAATGAACTAGAATGCGTTCGTGAAGACTCTTTTGTAACAAATACACTCTCTTATAACACATCATCGGGAAAGTGATTGAACAAGGACTCAATAGAAAGAGAGCGGGACAACGTCCGTTTTCTTTCTATAGGGGGGAGGTAGCTGGCAGCTTTTCATGATGGTATCGTCCCAAACTCGAATGGAACGTGTTCGATTCAATGCGCAAAACCCATGTACGTATGGCTAAGGTGTCAAAAGAAGGGTAAAATATCTTGGGATCTATCTCAGAAAAAATCTTATTTCAGATTTCACCAATAGGTGAGACACCAACTGTCAGCTATCTGGTGAGACCTAGTAGTAAGATAACTGGGAGAAAATGGCAAGTGAGATAGCTGTCAGATATCTCGCCTGCCATTTCATCATAGCCTATCACTGGTCTTAGGGATCCGCTTGGGTATATGTCCTCATATTAGTACTGTCTGTAGCTGGCAGCTATCTCACCCTTTGTTCAAGATATCTGCCAACTATCTCACCGTCGGTTTAAGGGATTTCCTGCAGCTTTTAAGAAAATCGCGTACCGATTGTACTCAACAAAACTTTATTACACAAATTTTATACAAACTACAAAATCAACACATGCGGATGTTGACAATGTTGAAGAGAGCTACGTTACCCTTCAAAGTGGACAGACATCAAAAAGGCCTTTCTTACAGTTTTCGCTGTACCAGCCGCCTAAATTCTTTGGTATTATAAGAATACAGAGATGTTCTTACCTCTTTCAGTTCCAGTACGTCCATGAACTTTCCTGACGTGCTTCAGGAGGTCGCATGCGTATTTGTAGGAGACTTCGGAGCAATGAGGGCACTGCTTTCGGATTGTAGTCGTCGGGTGGTCGGCATCGATGTGCCGATTCAAACTGGACCGAGACATGAAGCTCTTCATACACCCAGGAAAGTTGCAATTGACAGCCTGTGAAAACAAGCTGTGAAGACAAGCTTCATTTATTTTCTTACCTCATTGCCGTTGTAAATAACGGGCAATTGCACAAAGAGAACGCGCAAGGGGACATGATGCTCTTGTCCGTCGAAAGACATTTCTGAAATTGTCGAAATTACTGAATACAGTCGCTCTTTAAAAGTACACGTAACACATCCTTAAGTACATGTTGTATCAATGAGACAGACCTATGATGTACGGCGCTAGTATGTCAGTAGTAACTAGTTCTAGTTTACGGTAGCGTAATTAAGAGCAATCTATGTTACGTTATGTTAGCATAAAATCGCAAATTTTCCTACAACCCAGTGAAAAAAAACTGAACGGGCACACTGCAAACTGAAGAACCGCGCAATTTCTCGAAAAAATAGTTGAAAAAAGTGCAAATCTCGTCCGTAATCCAACTCCAACCGTAAATACGCGCGAAAAAATGTTTGCTGAAAAAAATTTAAAAAAATAATAAAATAAAAAAAGTTCAGATGTCGTCGGTAAACCGACCGTAAATAAAAAGCTGCACCAGACAGATGTGCCTCTGTACGTCCGTTCGTACGGGTGACTGAACGTGCAAACTTTCCGAACGAGCGTTTTTTAAGATAATAAGAAAAGAACGGACACTTAAGACCAAATAGGGCCTTATCGCGTCCACCGAGTATGCAACATATGGAGAAAAGTCGGGAAATCGATGTCTCTGACTCGCTGTTATCGCTGCGTATCATGACAAGGTTGTCGTGTTGGGACCAAGCTTAGCGCTGAAAACCCGTCAGTTTAACGGTTCAACAATCAGTTTAACCGTCCCATATCCGTGATTTACAACACTTCCTCACACTGTGATTCCTAGTTTGTTCCTTGCTTCCTCTTACTGTATAATTTTCTTTGTATTTCAGCGCTCTTCGGAGATGGCCGGCTACAACTGGAGAGTGGAGACTGTAAGGAAGCAACTAATGGGCACTTCGGCGAATCTGGCAAACCACGATTTACTAATGAGCTGGAGAAACTGAAAAAGATGGGCGCAAATAACACGAAGGTAAAGGCACTAACTATTAAAACGTCTTCATCTTTTTAGGCTTTTAAGGGCGAAAAGAATCTTAAGAACGGCTGATGACGGGGAGAGTAAAACAATGGGAACTGCACCATCGTCAGCACGACGACATCGCAATGGAGTTCGAAGTATTTAAGGTACATCGTTTCTCTAAAACTCGTAAATAAACTTTTGTGCTCGAGTAACTTTTGGACTCCGCCGTGCGCAGCAACTTCCGAAAGGTCCTTTTCAACATCAACGTTCTATTTTAAACCCGTACCACGTGTATCATAATATCTCCCTAACTGTCTCTTATGCATCTTATGTCGTTCATACCGGAATGTAATCTATTCGATAGTAGTGTGCTGAGGCGTTCGCTGTATGTTTATGTTGTAAGCACAATACGGAATAAATTGATGTGGAATATCTACGTGACCCCATCAGCCATCGACCTTTACGCATCTCCCGAACACCTGACAAGGAGGAGTATGTACAAAGTTGCCTCCAAGCAACACCTACTCCACTGTCATAGGTTCAAAAGAAGAGAAATGCGTGTGTACCTAACATGTGTAACAATGTTAGAACACAAAATAAAATTCTCACCGATCTTCTTCTCTGATCTCTTCCATATTTTCTCCCTATTTATAGTGTGTATGACTATGCTTATTGTGGATGCTTCAACTTCACTTTTAGCGGTACATTGGCGCTTCAATGGCTTCAATATAGACAAAGACCATCGGGATTTGTACCTCTCGGTAGAGTTCTGTAGTATAGGTTAGAAAGTAACAAGTATAATAAATGTTTTCGTGTGGGTATTGTACTAATAACTTCAATTTTCTTGATATCATTCTTGTTCTGATCGTATCCCCATGACATTTACAGAAATTCTTTTTTAAGTGCTTCTTTGTTTAATTGCTCTTATACTAGAAAGCAACACTACCGTGAGCGCATGACGTTTCTAAGAAACTGATCATTTCAAATGACAACGAAGGACAACATTGTGCAAGCGTGAACATTTGAACAAACAGCGTGATCAGAGTGTTCGCCTTGTGAAGAATTCATATGTTTATCAGCATTTAATGAAAATTTAGGAATCAACAGACAACGTAAGGTTGAGTTGTCAATTTTCCGTATATAGAAAATCATATTGCACCGTTGTACCACAAACAATGTCACCACAAATAATCAAAATAAACAACGTAAATTGTTATGAAGATATACTTAAAGGTCGCACTCCTAGGTATGCGAATTTTCGGCACCAAAGCTGTTTCGAACTACTTGACTTCTCTGGGAAAACTACTGTGAAAGAGCATGATGATGTATACACGTGTACCCTGCTGCAAATATTCCTCGACCTTAAAATCGCGTGGCTGTTGCTGTCCTTGTCGTGACCATAATCGTCTTCACACGGTTTCGCACAGAGCTGAAAGCAATTATGTTCGATTGACTAAGAACTCTTGAGACTTACGAGTTGATTACAATGGTCGTTATGGAGAAAAGACCGCACTCGGTAATCCACAGAAAAGTCGTCACTATATGTCTGTAAGACGAGTCAGCGAGAAAGTTGGATCCCCAGAAGAACCACAGCAAGTAGGTCGCCTCGTACACGAAGGATATGATTGAGCTGACAAGAATGCGGAGCTCAATTTTCAGGCTCATCTTCGCCTTTTCATTTCCATTGGCTTTGTTTTTGCGCATCTGCAAAATAAACATAGAATTAACTTTTTAAGACTAAACACTCACCTTCATTAAATAAGCGAAAACGACGATGTAGATCAGAAGAACAAGAGAGAGGACGATGAAATCCAACACAACTTCGGTGGCCTTCAGGATCTGCGCACCAGGTTCGTTGAGGTAGAACCAGTGGAGATACTGATGGTTGACGCAGCAGTAGCCAAAGCCAAATCCAGGCACCAGAAACGCAATCAAGTAGGAGATGCCGATAAGCCAAGAAGCCGCTAGAATGACGGCGTTGACCAAGGTGCACTTCTTCGGGGAGAAGACGACGAAACAGAGAAGACGGTCGATGGCGAGGGAAAGTGAGAGACCGAGATAGAGAAACCAGGAAGCTTGAAGGATGGCGCCAAGAACCTACAATGATAGATTTGATTCTTCTGATAACTCGGACATCTTACCTTATTTAGTTTCTCGTTAAAAACGGAATCTGCCAAAGTCATGGCTCCCCCGACAATGAAGATGGACAGCTGGATCATGCAGGCCATGTAGATGCATTTAATGATACGGTAGGTGGCCGTCTGATATTCTGGATTCCTAAACATCATCTAAAGTAGGTTAATCAGATCGTTCAGCGAGTTACATGGACCTACCGCAAGGAGAAAAGCGTTGATCATGAAGAATACCGACGCCAAGAAGATGTACAACACACCCGAGATGGTCACTACTGCATCAGGGGCCGCCATGAAGTCCTGGGTCACTGCAATAAGCGACATGTGTAGTCAGTTATGCTGTAAATTTTAAATTGGGCTAAAGTGTAATGATTCCGCCCAGATCTTGTGCTCCGTGTTTTCCCACTACGCAACGCAAGGGCGGCGAAGGCGACACGCACTACAATTTAGCAGCCAAAGTCGTGAGAATACCCCACAGCCGGTCAGATATCAGCGAATTTCTTAGAACACAGGCTATAAGATGAGAAAAGTAAGAACTAACTGATGAGAAAAGCCCAACTGTTAAGCAAAGTTCTAACGGTATTTCAGCGAAAGAACTTTACTCCATGAAGTTAGAAGAAAACTCCCCAAAGTCCGAAACAATTTTTGAGCATAGCGTTACCAGTTGCACAGTGCTCCAAAATCGGCACACAGCCACGAATTAACATAGATTCGGTGAGCTGTATAGCTGTGCAACTGTATACAAACTTCAGAGAACCATACCTAATCCGGTCGTATACTACGACAGTTTTAATTCACGCTTCGCTTCAGTATTCCTAATTTTCGCAGTTTGTGGTGTTTTTGTGTTAGACATGATTAATATGCCTTTAGTCTTAATCTACAGTATCTTTTTATATTCTCTGAACAATAGCTCATTGAAGTGTACGTTCAATTTACAGCAATACATTTCGACTTGAGCATATCGCATGTCGCCTATGAGCAGCAGGTCCAGTAGTACACTTCCAGAATCCATTACTGCCTGCTTTCAATGTGCACTGTTTCTCAGCAGTTTAATCTTATAGCTTACCGTAAACAAGCCTGTTTTTCAGGAAATGAGCAATTTTATGACATCTGGTCGCTACATTTGGCACAGGAGCGCATAAAACGTTATGGCGAGGGAAAGACATAAAATGTTATCCGTCTCGAGGAGAAGCTGTGGGAGAAAAAAATGTTTTTAATTGTGAGAAAAAGAAGGTTTTCTGTAGCCGTTGTGGTAGGGATGAACCGCCTTAAGGAAATTATTTTTTAGTCCTGATTTTTCGTTTTTTCAAATGGACATTTTCCAGATCGTTGAAATAAAAGAGACAGATCCTATTATTAAATTTGAACAGGCAGAAGAGGTATAAAACGCCGTTGTCTACCTAAACTGCTCTAAGTTCTAAAAAATGTCAGCTTTCTACTTTCTATGAAGATACCAGAAGTTTAAGCGAAAATACATCTAAAATGAATGCATAGCAGGCACATCAGGATGTGTAAAAATGTGAGAAGTAAAATCCAACATTTGAAAGAAACAGTTAATTTTCAGGAAAGGTGGAGGGAAACGCACCCGATGACGACAGTAAAGGTCTGGGGAAAATCCTTCTACAACGCACTTTCAGCAGCGTTCTCACGCTGTCTTCGCAAATACAAACATTGCTCGCTGAAAGATTTTTCAAAAATTTTAACTCATTTATGTTTAGGTTTTCGGTACACTGAAGATGTCAGCTTCAAGGGATTCATGTAAATATCTAGAAATGAAGCTAAAGTTCTTGCGGTGAAAGAAAAAGTTCTTCCGATGCCGGGAATCGAACCCGGGCCTTGCGGGTGAGAGCCGCAAATCCTAACCACTAGACCACATCGGACATGTCCAGAGGTGGGCGCCATCCGAAACTATCGGCTCATCCGATCCGCCATCCGATCCGGTATCCGGAAACTTCGGCTCATCCGATCCGTGAGCCGATCCGCCATCCGGAGCCTTCGGATCATCCGATCCGCTATCCGATCCGGTATCCGGAACCGCCGGCTCATCCGATCCGTCATCCGGAGCCTCCGGCTCATCCGATCCGCCATCCGTGTCCTAATCCGAAACTGGCACTGACAAACGACCCATCGAGTTCAGAAATGATGCGGGCGGAAGCTGTTAACAGCTTGGGAATGGAATTGAACGACAAATATACTTTGAATTAGTCGAAATCCAGTTTCAAACTATTCCGTCATCTGAAACGATCGGCTCATCGGATCCGCCATCCGAAACTGTCGGCTCATCCGATCCGCCATCCGATCCGCCATCCGGGACCTTCGGCTCATCCGATCCGTCAGCCGATCCGCCATCCGGAGTATTCGGCTCATCCGATCCGATATCCGCCATCCGATCCGATATCCGGTCCGTGATCCGGTCATTCGGATGATCCGTGACCACCTCTGGACATGTCAGTCAATGCTTCTCAACTACGGTTAGCATTCGACTCGAAATTTTTGACTCGATTCGAACTTTGACTCGACTCCAAAAAGTCGAACCAATTCGAGTCGAAGTCGAGTCGAATCGAAGGCCACCCGAAGCCAGACGACCGATAGTGACATTGTGATACAGCTTACTAACCCTTTATATGACCACGCTCTGTATGTACGTATTGTTTTTTCCTTTGTTAAACTGTATTTTGATGAAAACAAATCCCACGGAAAGTGTCGAGTTAAATATGGTATGACTAGAAACGGTCTCTTTGTTCCTACGAACCAAACCAAATATTTGCGCTTGATGTGAAATGAATACATTTTGTGGCGACCTTACAAAAATGACGAAAAACCTAAAGTTTTACTCCGTTTTTGTCTAATAAATGTCGATGTGTGCGCTTTTTAAATCAGTCTCCCTCTCGAGATGCCCTTTGAGATTGCTTAACTTCCCACTTTTCATCTAAAAACGTCCCTGTGGCTAGTTAAACACACTTTGTGATAGAAAAGAACTTAACATGGACTCTTTCAACGTACACAAATTTTTTCCATGAGAACAGGAAGTGTTTCAAACAAGAACATTTTCATTTCCATTGCTCTATCGCGCACACACATTCTCTGCTATCATAAGGTTAATCATGTAAGGTTCGACTACTCCAAAAGCAATCTAATTGTCTCTTGTAAAGGTTCCATTTCCATAGGAGGACCCTTCATCTACTGTGGTAATTGTAGCGACCACCCCTTCATTAAAGATTAAGGATGTTTTATTTTTGTCAGGGAATACAACAAACGATGGGGTGCGTGATTAAGCCAGTCGCCAATATACTATAGTTCGGCCAAAACGTTTACAAAAATTTTACAAAAAAATTATTTTCAATAGTACGTGGACCTTTTACGCAACGCGCGATTTCTATGAAAAAAATGCTGGCAGCACGGCTCTCTTCATGGTTATAAATTTAGTGATACGTTAAGTAAAAGTCGCCCATTAGGTTCGTCCAACGAGGGAAAACTCGACGCTTAATTAATTTTTGACAAAAGCATACCTATACGTGGCACTATATGCTCTCCTGTCCAACAGCGATAGTAGTGTGCCGTTGCATTGTTCTTTTGTGGTGCATTTATGGCGTCGTGCATGGAGCAAGCCATTGATCAAGGAATAATGTTAACGAGGAATGTTCGCGAGTCGGCCATTTTTCCGAATTTTGTGAGTGGGTGCATTTGATAGCTCTCGGTGCACATAGTCACAAATGACAATTTTTAATTGCCATCTCCCCGAATTATTTTTGAAAAAAATTTTTGAAAGTCGAAAAATTGACTTTTTTAACTAAGATTTTCTTACACATGAGCGCTTCAATTTCGTCGTTCTTAGGGGCGCTAGATAGAGCTCGGCTTGCTCTATCGTTTCCACCCTGCGCCATACCGATTGAAAGAATTTGACCTTTACCAGATGAAGTATTTCCAAGGTCTATTTTTACCCGATTTTTGCTTTTTTTCGAAACCAAAAGAAATACAGTGCATTCAGTAGGTCTCTCCAAGTTAAGTAAGAAAAGCGAAGAAAATTCGCCCTCGGACACCTCAGCTGGAAGTATTTCAACTTTAGGTAAGCATAGGTCGAAAATTTGAACTTTGTTCAAAGTAAGCTCCGGTGACTAAACGATAGTGCAATCGACAGCTCTCGGCGAGCTGAGTAAGAATCAGTCGAAAACCCCAATATTGGACGATTCTAGAGTAAGTATATCCTATAGATACTGTACTTGAGATGCTTAAATTTTGTTTTTGTAGGGTTTAGTCCCTCAAAAACGGTCCGATCGCGGAAATTTCGACAGATTCTGATTCAGCTCCACGAGAGCTATCGATTGCAGTATCGTTTAGTCACGGGAGACAACTTTGAAATTTTCGACCTAAGCTTACTTAAAGCCGATATACTTCTAGCTGGGGTGTCCGAGGGCGGATTTTTTTCGCTTATCTTACTTCACTTGGAGCGGCCTATCAAATGCGCTGCATTTTTTTTCGGTTTGGAAAAGAAACAAGAATTGGGTAGTTGGAGACCAAGACTTTTCTTGAGCCATTAAGGGTAAATTTCTTAGCGGAAGGGGAAAATCGTACCCAATTGAAATATTTCAGGACGCATACGATAGAGCAAGCTGAGCTCTATCTAGCGCCCCTAAGAATGACGAAATTGGAGCGCTCATGTGTAAGAAAATCTTGGTTAAAAAAGTCAATTTTTCGACTTTCAAAAATTTTTTTCAAAAATAATTCGGGGAGATGGCAATTAAAAATTGTCATTTGTGACTATGTGCACCGAGACCTATCAAATGCACCCACTCACAAAATTCGGAAAAATGGCCGACTCGCGAACATTGCTCGTAAGTCAGTGAAAAGCTGGAACTACTTTGTTGCAATACAAACCTGTATATGCAGGACTTACTTCACCTGTTGTTGCAAGCAATATTCCGCACCTAAACAAGCGTGATCGCTTCAGGACCGGACGACTCAACGAAAACGGAATACACAACAATGTCAGTGCTTTCATCTTATCCTTTATATTGCTGACCCTTTGGAATCTAAGCCGAAGATATAAGAAAAGCGTTGCGGATTAGTGAATCTTTGCAGTTTAAAATTGACCTATCATCACAGTGTAGCATTAGTTCGCATGGAGTACACAAAGTGCCAAACATCACTCTATCCAACATTTCAGCCGAACTCGCCTGGATTTCACACACTCCTTCTAATTTACTAAGTGGCTAGACATCAAACAAAGGTGTTGTTCAGTTCAGTTCGGTTGATCTATTTATTTTTGTGTGTTGATTATTGAGGCTTGAAAACAATTAAAGATATATGTTGTATAATCTGTGATTCGACACAATTTCTACCTCAGAACCACGTCAAAATTACGTAGAATTCGAAAATGAATTAGACGATGTGAGCCGTCTGTGGACATTTCCAATTTTAGATCTGAAAAGGCGGTTCCTACCCTGCAGCTCCGTGACCTCGCGTGACATGGTGCTGAAGCCGGCACTTTTGCCCAATTTCTAATTTGTACGCTAGTTGTAATATTGCACCTTTTCGCGATCGATGTTATAAACTGTTATTACAATTCTTATAATGATATTTTTACGCTCTTATTCTGGAGTGGAAGACCCACCAGTCGCAAAATTCTTTCCTATCCATGTTATCGATAAAATTTATTTATTTAAAATATGCACATACAAATAGTACAGTTAAATCTGTCAAGTAGCAAATCAAGTAGCATCTGAAGTTTATACCGTGTATAATATGTCGTATCAAATCCTCGAAGTATGCAACCCTCAAAATGCCTATATCCAGCCGCAAAAATCAGAACTCGAAACTCCTATGGATCCGATTCCATGTAGAATAAAGCATCTTCTTCGTGTTCACTGAATTTCTGTACTCCACTCAATACAGAAGTCGACGTTCCTGAAGTCAAAACCTTCATGGCCAAGGAGGCATCAAGTAGGCGAACATTTATTTTTAAATGTTTGACTAGGACCATCTGAGCAAAGATCAAAATGCTCATCATCATAAATTTTACATGTTACACTAAAAGTATGCTTAAAGAGACCAATTGCGTCTTTCCAAGTACACGAAAACACATGCTTTTTCCATGAATAACTCAGAATAATGAGCAGCTAATTAGGGACAAGCGCACTATGCGGTTAACCGAACATCACTCGATTAGGTGACACATTTAAGCATGACTGTCTTTTCATTTTTACAGGATCCCACGAGGTCCTTGTGTAGGCTAAATCATGGCATTTTACATGTATGTATTGTACATAAACGCGGTACTTTCCTACTCCCACGGGCAACCGCACTATCTCAGCCCCTTTACCCTCACAATTGAATTATTCCACGCGGCAACAAAGCCGAGTTGCTCGGTCATTTGTTTTTCACTTCGACGCTCCACGCGTTGTGCCTACTCGGTTTGTGTTAACGATGTTTTCCTAGCGTCTCAGCTGCGCTCATTCGATTAATAGTTAACCTTCAATCCGGCTGCTTTGTCTCATAGATCGCTTATTTTTGGGGTCCGTATTTTGCTTTTTCAGATGGTCGTCTCCAGGGTCACTGCTGGCTTCATCTTACTGTGCTTGACTGTGCCTGGTCTGATCTGTTCTCTACTTGTTATAAAGGTAGAAGTAGTTTGAACACATTGTTTCTAAGTATGCCCGGTTCAGATCATCATTTGGTCCAGGAGGCTTCGGAAGATTACCGCCTATCGCGTGATTCTCCAACTCTCAGTAGCAGAGTGCATCCTTCTCCTGGGTCACGTCATTTCTGCTACAATGCCATTAGCCAATCAAACTTACGGATACTGGGTCAACAAGGTGCGTACAATTGAGCGAAATGTACATGCTTTACGATGACCTTCCAGATCATAGCCGCAGTCCTTCAGTCCTCCTACATCTGTGTTCTTCTGCTCAATGTCGTGCTAGCCTTCAACAGACTCTATACCAACACTTCGATGGGAACAAATGTATCAAATGTGACCTACAGGGTGAGTTGGGTAGAGCCCATTTTCTCAGTACTTGTTATTGCATATTACATTAGCAATAACACGGATCTAATTTTCATGGAACGTGCCCCATTTGTCAGAAACCATTGGTTAGGAGAAGAAAGAAAATGTATCTGAATTGTAGTCGCAGATAATTGAATTCCATTACTCATAAAAAGGCGACGAAAGGAAAGAGACATTATGAATTAAAAACGAGTCTAATGTCGTGAGAAACATTTCAATCTTTTCAAGAATGCCTTTATAGGCAGGTTGAATGGAGACAGACAGCGCTCTGCACAACGTGTAGGGCACTTTACTACGCATGAACTTTGAAATATAACCTGGATCTAACACTGGAAAGCACTTGATCCATCATTAATGGTTAAACTGGATGATCGACAACAAAAATTTAGGGCACTCCTTCAAGGATGAAGACGTAAGGCTAGTTCTTTGAAGCTTTCTATGTGCTCGTTGACGCTCTTTGAGAAGTCAGAAAACAGGCGAAAATATTACATACGTATATCCAATTCGATTTCGTCGGACATCGCTGGTTTGAAGGTCGCTCTTGGGATTTAAAAAAAGGAGAAAGAAAATTAGAAAAACTATCGAAATAGTACTATCGAAAACAAAAATATAAAATATGACCTCGTCTTACTGTAGCTGAAAGTCCAGTACATCCTATTATAGATGTTAACAGTGGCCACATACGTAATTGCGGCCATCGAACTCATCTGCTACTTAACTCCACTCTGCTCCATGGAGTTCTCACTCGACTCTTTCAACTGGCTCTACGATGATCGAAACGAAACTGCCCTCATGCTGTACATAGTGGAACAAGAAAAGGTGATCGCGCTGGGAGCCATTCTCTTCGAGCTCGCGTGCTACATCTGCATTGTCGGCGTTATCACTCGGGTACCTATAGTAATTTCAAGTCGTTTTCTTATCCTCAAAATTCCAGAGGAGATCGGCAGTGGTCACGTCCATTTCCAGCCCTTACAACCCAGAGTATCGAATTCTCGTGACTTCGCTGGTAGCCTTCGTCTATCAAGCCGTAATGATCGTCCCGTTCCACTTCGGAAATCTATTATTCCCTGACGCCAGGTGGCTCGACCTCCTCAACGCTGCTACGTGGGCCTTCTTCCCAGCTCTCCAGCAGATCTCTATTATTGCGTTAAATAGGTAGGAAAAGTAATAATGGAAAAAGATGCTGGGTTGTCCTTAAAATGATAAGTTTGCCTTAACCTCTGTATCTTTAGTGAGTTTCGCAAACGACTCCGACGCATGATCTACGCTAGGAAAGAGCTCACTTCTTCCGCTCACGTCTCCGCCGTTCTACGCAGAAGGAACACTCAGAACTCCTGATCCGTGAAGCATAAACGCTCATTCCACAAATTAGTGTTTTCCGTTGTCTAACGCCACCGTTTCTGCGTAAATACGCATTGTTTTCGTAGTGACGAAGGCAAAATGGAGAAATTTACACCTGGATGGTCGTCTTACACATTATCTTGATTGCTCATGCGAGTAATGTATGGTCGAAAGTCGAAAATAATCAGAACCGTAGCTTGACTTTCTGAGCATTGCAGATGCATTTAGAAAACAATTTACTGGATATGTAAAGAGGTTATCTGTTAAGCCTAATTAGAAGCTCAAAGGCTCAAAAATTATCTCTTCGTGGTTATCCTTATTTAACCACGGGAATTTGAATATTTTCATACATGTGCCACGTAAATTTGATAGCCAAAGCACGCAACATTCGTCAAGCAAAAATTCTCCAATTCTTTGCTTAAAGCTGTGAGTATAATTCATGAATAATAGTGGCTTCGATAATTGCAGAAGTCGTTGACCCCTACAATCGATTCTTCAGAAGAGTCGTTGCATGACATCGTACGTGAGGTCCATAACTAGAAACACACTGATGCAATTATGGGTCATTTAAAATTGACAGATCTACAAGGGAGCGCCAAGGAGATTACGTGTAGCAGCTGTTCCCGTTACATTCCCAACTTCCATTACTTGTGCCATTTGCACAAATGGTCAACAGGACTCTCGTTGGCCTACTTTACATCTCGCTTTCCGTCCCAGGCCTCGTTTGCAGCGTTTTCAGCTTGAAGGCAATTTCTGTCCATACAGTCGAAATGGCTAATATTAGTGTTTTATAGGCGATTCTGCAGTCGAAGACTCTCCGAAACTTCACGGCATACAAAATAATTAGCCAGCTATGCGTTGCAGAAGGCGTTTCTCTCCTTTTGCACATATTTTCTGCGACGATGCCGCTGACCAACTCTACTTACACCTACTGGACGGAAAAGGTGCTTGCTCTAAATCAGCTATAAGATGTACAAAAATGTGAACAAAAACACAGAAAAAAAAACGAAAGCAAAACACAGGAACAGCGATTACCTGTGCAACGAGCAAGAATAAAACGTCCTTAACAAGCCATCCTAGTGACAGGCAAACCACAAGAACCTCGATAAAGATTCGACTATTTCGTGGTTTAATTGTCCACTTTCAAATTTTTGGAATAGCAACATTTTTAAAACAATGTTCTTTTTCGCCACCACCATCGACCCTTAGATGAAATTTCAGATAACTGTAGCGGCTATATCGGGACTCTTCTTCTGCATCCTCCTCCTCAACAACGTTCTCGCCATCAACCGGCTCCTCATCAATTGCTTCCCATTCATGACTCAACCGGGCAAAATATATTTGGTCAGTCCGGCATCAGTGGCTGATAGTGACGAACCCGCATTCTTACAGCTCTTCTCCTCCGTCTGTTGGCTTGTAGCCCTAATACAGTTCCTGTTCTACTTGACTCCATGAGCTGGGCTTCGTTTCTCACTGGAGACTTTCGATTGGAAGTATGTCGATAGCGACGTTAACACGGTCTTCCAGCAAATCGAACCAGTGGTCTCTCTGGGATCCACTTCGTTCGACTTCGTGTGTTACGTATCCATAATCGCGTTTATGCTCAGAGTGGCGTTTACTTTTACAATACCACAATGACCTCAGAATTTAGAACAAATCGCAACACAGGCTGCAAAGACATAGTTCTTTGGAACTAGTTATCATTTCCGTCATTTCCTTCGCCTATCAACTATCCATGATCATCCCTTTCCAGTTCGGAAGCTACTTTATTCCGGACACACCCGCTGCCCACCTCTTCTACGCCACTAGCTGGCTCTTCTTCCCCGCATTTCATCAGATCGTCCTATTTGTGCTCAATCGGTAAGGTAAAGAAGTTCTCGCTTATTCTATTACGTTCCTTTTAGCGATTTGAGACGAAGGGTCCTGAAGGATTTCGTCACCTCCGTCAGCTAATACCGATATGTGGCACAATTAATGTTCATTTACGCTAAAAAGTTGTGCATCAGAAGAGAATACCAAATGCCGAATAAGATAGGTTCGAAAAGTACCCCTCTCTTGCGCTGCTGTCCCTGCTAAACTGACTTTAACCAACTTAGCATGTGACCTTGACCCCGTTCGCCGTCTCGCCTCTCACCTCGCTATGGTTCTTTTTCTGGTTCGGTCCTCAATCTGCTCCTTCTTCAACTTTCACTCTGCCATGCCAATAAACAATTAACGAAATGCGAGATTTACAATAACGAAAACAGCACCAAGAATGTATTAGAATGTCTTAAAACTATCACAACCCTAAACATCCAGAGCCGCGGCCTGTTTCTCCAACTGCTCAAGAATCTCATCGCGATAAGTGTCAAAGTCTCCGTCCATCTTCACGATATTCTGGTCCTTTACAATCCACAGTTGGCATTCGGTGGCTCGGATAAGACGCTCGTCGTGGGTAACCATCAACACTCCACCGTCATAGCCTTCGATGGCTTCGGCCAAGGCGTGGATGGACTCGATATCCAAATTGTTGGTAGGTTCGTCGAGGATCAGCACATCTGGTCCTCCTAGGGACAGTTCAGCCAGAGCCACTCGGGACTTCTGACCTCCGGAGAGATCCTTGATCTTGACCGTGTGAGTCTGACCAGGGAGGCCAACCATCCCTAGGTTTTTACGTGCGGTCTAAATACGCCGCCTAGTGACGGTTTCAAAAATTTCTCTCACCTGAGGATCGATGCTGAACTTGGCGACCAAGTACTCAATGGGGGATTGTTCTCCGTTGAGCACCTCGTTGGAGTGTTGATCAAACCATCCGACCTTAATCTGACGATGGACTCGGCACTCGCCCTGTTGTGGGGTAAGCTTTCCGTAGAGAAGCTTAAGAAGAGTCGACTTTCCGACTCCATTGGGTCCGACGATGGCGATCCGAGAGTCCATCGAAATACCGAAATCTACGTTCTTGAAGAGGATTTGCCCGTTGTAGCCGAAGGTGACGTCGTGCATGCTCATGACAGTTCCAGGAAGTTCTGAAGTTTCCGGGAAGACGAATTTGACTTGGTACTCCTTGATCTTCTGCAGCAATTCGGGGGCGGGCTTGTCATCGGCGTCCACCTTCTTCTTTCCTCCCTTCTTCTCCTTGTTGGCCAAACGGTTCTTTGCCTCCTTCTCAGCCTCCTTTCCACTCTTCCCGGCCTTCTTCTGGGCCTTGATGAACTTCTGTTGTTCCTCGTACTTCTTCAGATGCTCTTTCATCTGCTGGTCGTGCATCTTCTTGAAAGTGGAGTAGTTTCCCTTGTAGTAGTGCAACTTCATCTCCTCCAGAAGGATCATGTCAGTACACACATTATCCAAGAAGCCCTGGTCGTGGGAGACGATCAGAAGGGTTTTCTTCCACGATTGAAGGTAGCTGAAGGTCAGAATTGAGGTAAAAGGGCTCATCATAAGATAACTCACTGGTCGAGCCAAATGACGGCGTTGAGATCCAAGTGATTAGTAGGTTCATCAAGCATCAGAAGAGTGGGCTCGAGGAACAGAGCGCGAGCCAGAGAGATACGCATGCGCCAACCCCCGGAGAACGAGTCGCACGGCTTCTCCTGCATCTCCTTCGAGAAGCCAAGACCGGCTAGAATACGGCGGGCCTTTGGCTCGGCAGCATCAGCCTTAATATCCCTAAGCTCCTCGTGGACCTCCTTCAGGCGATCGGCGACCGAAACGTCCTCTTCCAACTTCTTAGTGAGCTCGGATTCTTCGGTCAGCAGCTCCATGCGTCTTTTATCGGAGCGCAGAACAGTTTCCACAGCAGAAGCGCTGTCAACCTCAATTTCTAAACTACAGACCTTCGAGGAAGAACGCCAAGATCGGAGCTACCTTGTTCACAATAGAGGATGTCTATGTTCGGTGGTATAGCAGCGAACCTTCTTTGTGCTATGTGCCGCAGAAGCGTCGTCTTTCCCATACCGTTCGGTCCCACGAAACCGTAACGATGTCCGGCTGAAATCACCAGCGTGGCTTTTGAGAAGAGCTGTCGGCCATTGGCGTTAATGTCGAAGTTCTCCACTTTGATATCGTTTACGTTCTCTTGAGCGGCGATCTGTGCCTCGGTCATGGCCTGCTGCGAAACACTGAACTGTGCGCCCAGCTCGTTATCTCCTCCGATACCACGGCCCTCTGAAACACGCTGAGAGTGCTCGAGATGAGGAAGAAACTGCACTAACCGTGGTGTTCATCGCCATTATCTTCGGCGACATCCAGCTGCTCCATCTTGCCGCCCATTGCCTTAAGCTCGTTCTTGAACGCGTCTTGCTTCTTCTGCCTTCTAAGCTCCTTCTTCGTGGGTTTCTTCATTTCGGTTTTTGCTTTTGTAGCGATTTCCTCGTCAGAAGACATGTTAGGTGCACTAAAATGAGGAGATTATGGTAGATTTGCGCTAGATTTGTAGCAAAAAAAATCCACGTAACATGAAAAGATAGCTGGGATAGAATAAAAAAGTGGTAGAATTATTTCGGCTCCTTTTACGAAACATCCTCACAGAGAATAAAACCGTGTACAGTAAAAGCGATGCGACGCGTCTTGCGGGAAGTGATGCGATGCAGATGTTTCTAAGTATATATGTGTGCAATGCTAACTATTTTTATTCGGCATGACCAATTCGGAAAACAAAAATCGTATCCCTTTTCAAATAAAGAGAAGTGGAAAGCTGTGAGAAGCACTATGGGATGCATTTACTGTTACGTTACAAAGTTAAACAAACTGAAAAAGCTTCGTTTCATGCGACGTTTTATAATTTCCTGGTATTTCCCTTTGTTCCTACGGATTACTACTTTTTCTGACTTGTACTATTTCCTCAGTCGGAAAGGTCCCATGACCTGACTACGGGAACTACCTTCATCGCGGGAAAGGCATCTGCATAAAATGGCTACAGTCGGGGCCGTTACTGGCAAAAATTATTTCACGTCAGTATTTGCGTCAGTTCCTCTTGAATATTGTACCCATTCCATACTGGTAAATAAAGTTATTTACAGATGCCTTGTTTTCCCGAAACGACCAAAATGTTCGTTGCAAAAACTGTCACCAGGATCGCTTGCGTGTTACGGCGACAAATGCTAGATTTTTGAATTTGCGGCCATTGAGCTATTAACTCATTTCGGCAACTCATTTACGAGCTTCTGATAGGACTTGTTTGAAACAAAAATTGACTCGCTTCCTTGACCCACTTCCCTCGTTATAAAAAGGTTTGCTCGAGTGACCAATGACCTATTTGCAATTGCATGTGAATCTAAAAACATCCTTTGATTAACATCTGACCGGAATCTTCCGTGAATATACCAAAGCATCTCCTGTCACTATGAATATATTTTTGTCATATACTTCAATCATTCCTAACAGCTCAGAAAGTCTATAAGAATATGTTGGCTGATTCGATTAGGCAAAAATTTTTAAAACATGATTTTATGACGTGATTCGATTCAAGAACTTTTGTTCAAAGTAGCTCCGATTGATAAATCCAACAAAGCCATAAGATTATTTCAAATGATTTTCTATAAAACAAAAGTTTTCAAAACATATTTTATGACCCGATATATGACTCAATTGTGCTTAAAAATTCGGTGTCAATATAGCAGCTCCAGTTAAACCACCAGTTAAACAGTTAAACTGGAAACACATAGGCATTTTTCACAAAAATCCAAATACGTTTGTGCCACAAAGATCTCTCTCATCCAGTATAGAAATGCGAAACTGGAACACGTAATAGATCGCGTTTACACGCCGTTCTCGTGGAGTTCCCTACATTCTAATTTTATTCGCGTCGTCATTTCCAGCATGGTGGACCGCTTTGTAGCCGGCTTTATCCTTCTCTGCCTGACTGTCCCAGGACTAATCTGTTCTGCATTTGTGATACAGGCAAGTTTTACATGGCTTACAAGCTAAAAGCAGTACCCCTCCCAGATAATCACGTCCTCCAAACAACTGCGGAAAGTGGTCGCCTATCGCATTATTCTCCAAATCTCCGTTGTCGAGTTCATCCTACTCTCTGGACATGTGGTCTCCTCGACGATGCCTCTTGCCGATTCTACTTACGGCTATTGGGGCAAAAAAGTATGCTTTCATGCTCTGCAAAAATACGACAATACTAAGCGTATATCAATTCTTGAACTCACTACTTCCGACAGCCCTCAAAAATCATCCAAAAACGACAACAAATTTCAAGGAAAAATTGAAAAAAAATCACATTATAAACTTAATATGTAAGAAATAAGCTTGTTGTCCATGCTTGATCGATGATGCTCCTTGGCGAACCCATTCGTTCCCAATGGGGCAGAAAGAATTAAAACTAGATATGTTAAATAACACTAAAAACATTGAAACTCATTGAAGCTATGGATCTACAATGCCATCAAAAATAGTACCTTCAAAAATAGTACCAAAATAGTACCTCCTACCAATGATTGACCACCATTGGATTATAAAATCGACAAATGAAGTGGAAATCTACGAAGGTAGCCGAAAATAGAAATTTGGCAAACATAAAATCAATAGTTTGGATGCAAATGCATCCATCCTACATTTCTCACATCAGCCCAGTTCCACACATACAGTCGTTAGTGTGAAAAGCGGTGGAAAGGTGCAAGAAAAGTAATATTCCTTATCTCAGTTCTCCTACTTCTTATTTTGACCTGCAAAAATTCAAAATGAAGTTAGATAACCAAGAAAAAAATTTTACGATTTTTACCAAGCAGTTTTGTGGCAAGACAGCAATTCTCAACCCTATACTTCAATTGCATACTCATCGCAAAAAGAGTCAAACACACTACTCAACCTAAAAGGGTGGCCAAAAGGGCTGTACAAGCAGAACTAGGAAAATTCATGTCCTGAAAACGCATGGCTAAAATAATTTTTCCGGCTTCTTGAAATCAGCTCCTCAGCGGGACAAGAAGAAAGACGGCAAAAATCAGCTATAAAATGGGTGGCTCTTTAAGCAGTAGATCAAAGTCATATAGCAAGGAAATGTTGACCCAGCTAGAGAGTTTCAAAAATTCTCAATTCCTTTTAAAAATCGAAACCGATTGCCTCTACCTCCTTATATAAACGTTCTCCTAGACGCTTTCTGCAATTCTCCAATCCTTCTACGTGTGTGTCCTCCTTCTGAATGCTGTGCTGGCTTTCAACCGCGTATTTGTAAACACGCAATTCGGTGCCCGGTCTTCTGGAAAAATCTACGCGGTAAGAGCAGACATGTACGCACAAAAATCATACGAAATGTAAAAATGTAGCAAACGTTGTGGCTATAGGCGGCTATAAACTCTAGCCTGTGACGTCATTTTCTAAACACCATGTTCAGCTGATCATCGGTCTCTGTTACGTTATCCTCACCGCCGAGATCGCGTGCTACCTTTCTCCGTACGTGGCGACCAATTTCTCGTTGGACACCTTCGACTGGGTGTACGATGGCGCCCTGCACAATCCTCTTATGAGCTACATCGTCCACCAAGAACAAGTTGTCGCCTTTGGGGGCATAGCCTTTGAACTGGTGTGTTACGTAGCCATATTCGCTCTCATTACAAAGGTGAGTAACAATCGATGCTGAAGGCAGACGTTAAGGAAGTTTTAAAAAATTGAAGTAGACTGTTTTTTTGCTATTTACCAAAAAAATTTCCTACAAAACTGTTTCAAACAAAAGCAATGAAGAAGGAAAACTGAAGAACATCAGACTTAAAAATATGCGTGCAAAATAATGCTGCCGTTATTTAGTAATTAAGAAAGATAAATGCAGCTCAAAAATTTTTTATATGGCCGGCCGCCACTGTTTTGAATCTCATTAACTTCCCCATTCATTTAGAAGCGAACATTACCCTCTACACCATCTCAGTCCCATCAGTCCTCCACACGGAACCCGGAATACCGTATCCTGATTACATCCGTGGTGGCCTTTGCCTACCAAGTGATCATGATCATCCCATTCCACTTCGGCAGCGTCATGTTCCCTGGCGCCAAGTGGGTCCACTTGCTCAACGCCGCTACGTGGGCCTTTTTCCCTACTCTGCAGCAGATTTCGATTGTTCTGCTAAATGGGGAATTCAGAAGACGTCTGCTGGTGATGATCTGCATAAGGAAGAAGTACACACAGACGGTCTCCACAGTTTCTGGTCAGAGGAGGAAGAGCAGCTTCTCGACTCATGGGTTTCTAATTGCAAGCCATCATTGATGAATGTTTTGGCTGAAAGAAAAGCAAAATTATACGTCACCACACTTGTATCTAATTAGCAAAAGCACATATGTCGATACATTATTAATTCTATGCATTTGCATGTGCTTCTTTCATTCTGTAATGCTCTCACGACTCACGTAATGCTCTCAGATACAAAAATATTTCCTGCCGATGTTGTTATGATTCTGATTGTCCGGATACAAATCCCAAAGATATCTAAAGCAACTATCACACATACTACTTGGCAAACTACTTGGTCCAAGATCGTGCTTCCCGTTTTCTCGCTGTGCTTCCTGTCCCCATGCTATGCTACCTAAAAACTTGCTTTCTTTTATGGGTTCAGTGTAGGGATCATGTTCAGCGAGTCCAAATTCGTTTACCCGTGTCACACGTCTACGCTCCTTTAAACCGTTCGCTCCGACCAGTACTGATCAAAATGTCTCCCAAGCAGAAGTTCACTTTTTCGACACCTCACGACCTTTGCTCTCTCCTACAAAGATTCTCCTCAGATTCTATCTTGGCCTTTCTGCAAAAACTCACTTCTTGTTCACCCTCTCGCGCACGAATACATATGTCAACTGGGTCGTTCGAGCGCTTATCGGCAGCGCGATCCCGGCGACCAAAGAAGCGATCGCCGCCGGCGTGCCCAGGTGATGGATCGTGGCGCCAGGCAAACGGGGCGGGAGAACACTAGGCACAATGAAGACTTTGTCAGAAGCGCTGATGACTTCCTGTCACTTCGATGATTTTGCTCACGGTGATCTGTTTGCTTCCGGGCCTGGGGCCTACATACGGTAAGTGGCAATTATTGACCCTCAAAAATTCATTACTTACAATCATAGCGTAAGAACTCAACGTTTTAGTTGTAGACAGTTTGGTCGGTGTTCTATACTGTACATGGGATTCGGACTATATTTTTAAGTCCAAAAATGTGACAAAGCAAATATCCAGAAATTGAGAAAATATCCAGAATTTGGAAATACATCCAGAAATCGAAGTTGTTTTCGAACAAAAATGTGCGTATATATAGCAGGAAGATACTGTGCGCAAAACTGGGAGAAATGTAGAAAATGGACACTCAAACATTCATCAATTTATACTTGTTCATCTATTCCAATTTTTATCTTAGGCAGGTGGGTGCCGTGTCGTAATCCAGATAAGAAAACGACTATAAACAAATAAACAAAGTTTCGAATAGAATTCACGCTGCGAAGCTGCGATTCGAATGACTTTCCAATCTTCTGAGTTAAACTACTCCAAAAAAACGTCAGATCGACTTGACTCATGGTGACGTACGATGAAATTCAGTCAAAAATAAAACTCTACAAATATAAAAAAAATAAATGGATGTCTCTCGATTCAGGACAGCTAGTCCGGGAATACGTCTTTGACCAAAGCCAACGAGACCAACTTCTCGAGTCGCACAACACTTTACGGTCGCTGGAACCCGCTTCCAACATGCAAGAATTGGCCTGGGATGACGGATTGGCCAAATCGGCGATGGAACATGCAAGAAGGTGTGACGCTTGGCACAGCAAGAGTCAGTGAAGCCGGTTAAGTGCGAATTTCACAGCAATGTGTAGGTAACACGCGACGTCACCGGATCTACTCCTATATCGGCGAGAATATCTGGTGGAGCAATGACAAAACCATCAGGAAGAATCTTCGCTCGGCCATGCTAGAGTTCTACGACGAGAAGAAGTTCTACTTCTTTGGTCAGAATGTGTGTGCCAAGGGGAAAATGTGTCTCCACTACACTCAGGTACGTGAAAAGCATCTTATGTAAAATTTAGAAAAATTAATAAAATTCCTTCCGGTGGTATTATTTAATTGCTGCTTAACCTTCTGCAAAAATAATTGTGGAGCTTGAGGTTTCTGGGATATTTCTTATCTACGGCAAATATTTTCTTGGAACACACTTCTTCAGTATGTTAGTGGAAATGTGAAAAACAGATAATCATTTTCATGCCCACTGAAGTCCAACAGATTTTTGCTTGAGACTGCTGCCCACGATCCCAAGATAAAAATTATAAAACAATAGAAATAGAAATATGGAAGTGAGAACAGTAATTAAGCGAAGCTTTATAATCGCGGAAAAAGGGATCAAAAATTTTTTAGTTCATAATATTTGTGCATTTGTTTATTATTGCACAACCTCTTCTTTAATACGATCCGTCTGGAAAAGCACAGAAAAGGTATAATACGGACACTGGTAATTTTTGGCTGCGGCCATCTCTATTCAAACGTCACGTTTCTATTTACCACTACTGTTTTTCTTACTACTCCTAAGCTTGTCTCTCTGATATGAAGACAAAAATTATAAATCAATAAAAATGTGGAGGTGAAAACAGTAATTAAGCGAAGCTCTTGTCCTCTTCTCTAATATGATCGCAAATGAAGGACACAAAAATGTTCCAGTTCGTAATATTAGTGTATTTGTTTATTATTGCACAACTTCTTCTGTAATACGATCCGTCTCGAAAGACAAAGGAAAGGTGGAATACAGACACTAGTAATTTTTGACGGCGATCATCTTTCTTTATTTAAACGTCACGTTTCTAATTACCATTACTGTGTTTCTTACTACTCGTAAGCTTGCCTGCTTGTATAAAAGTAAAGACTTCTATACTCTCAACCTCGTCCTCCACTGACCGTTTCAGTTTGTGTGGGCTACAACGTGTGCAGTGGGCTGCGCGGCCACCCAGTGCGACTCGATCAAACATGGCCGACGCATCTCACGCGGACATGTGATTGTGTGTCACTACGGTGAAGGGTGAGTAAGGCGAGGTAGCCGAACGTGGGAAAAGCAGGAAGTGGTGCGCGGGAGAGTGGACAACGGGGAACTTGTTTGCAGGTGAAGGTCGTGCGCCTGTGGTTCTTCTTCACGTGGGATGCCCAGAATTAAGTGATCGTCTAATTTGATTAACGGAAACGGTTTGACAGCTCGTCGGGAGCGTAAAGATTGGACGGAAATGACCCATGGGAGTGCGTGGCGCCTACTACCCTTATGAACAAATTTTAGAGGTAATCAATATGGAAATCGACCGTATCTTCCTGGAGCCAAATGCTCAAATTGTCCTAGCGGCTCAAGGTGCACCTCCAAAGGCCTCTGTTGTAAGTACATATCCGTGAATGACTCATCTGACGACTCTATTCAGCCTCGACATGCACGTCACCAGCTCACCCTTCTCACCACAAATTTGCATCTCCCCCCACAACAAGTGCCCTTCCACCAAGAACAACAACATCACGTAGACCTCTCGCTTCCGCCTCTATGCACTCTTGTACGCCTTACAGACACGGAAACCACTTCTCCTTCGGCCGACTGCCGAGATCGCCGGGCGGTGTGTGTGCAGTGGGCGAGAACCGGAAACTGCCAGGGTGCGCAACGCAGATTTATGGCCCGGTTATGTGCTTCCTCGTGTGGACTGTGCGCGACAAACATTACAACGGAGACTCCGAAAAGTCGAAATGTTGCTAGCGCGGGAGAACCCGCCTGCAGGGACGAGTTCTCGCAGAAGAGGTGTGAAAGGGAGAGAGCGCTGGGACACTGCCGGAGTCCCAGAACGATTGGGTCGATGCTGGCGAATTGTAAGAAGACGTGCGGATTTTGTGGACACGAGAGGAAAGAGGAACGACACTCTGCAATTTTACCTACAAAAGCGGAGTTGGACTGTAGGGACATGTACCGAAGTGTAGAGTGTGGTCTATTGAAAGGAAGAGGACACTGTAAGAATCCTAGGCTGCGGAGAGCGATGAATGAGCGATGTGCGAAGACGTGTGACCTGTGCGATGTTCGCCGGAAAGTGTAAATAGCGCAACTGTTTTTGTACATATTGATGTTAAGTTTTATTTATGTTGAGTAAAAAGTGATTAATAACATCTAGGAAAGGATATGTAAGGCTGCCTACGCTCATAGGTGGAATAACAACAGTAATTCGGAGTCTGACGCTCCCAACGAAAATGAGAATCATGAGAAACACCGCCTGCGTCAAAAATATAATATGTTTTGATTTCGCTACAAGTAATGTTTGCGGTCTTGCAAGTCCTAACACGAGAAGTCTCTATACAGTTATTTGGGCATTACGTCAAAAATATAATAGGAAACTGAACCGTTGTGTATTGATTTGAGCACATTTTATACGACCAAGTCATACGAGCAACTATTTAAACGAAACCATTTCGAGCAAATCTATATGGAAACAAATTTGTACAAAAAATAGAAAAAAGCATGCAACATGACATCAAACCGAGAGAGGAACCTCAGAAGTGCAGATGACTTTTTTCCAGGTCCTAGAAGGAATACACGACCTAGTGAGTGTTGTGCTTATACAATACCTCCTGATTGGCGGTACAAAAACACACCTCGTTAAGCTCTTTGTTGTTTATCTTCTTCGGCTCTTCTCAAACGACGAGCTCAAGAAAGAATCCTCATTCCTCAGCCATGTCGGTCCACGTCGTCCTCCCCATCCTCTCTATTTCTCTTAACTTTTTGGCCATCGTTTCCATCTCCATCTTTTCGACGATATTCATCCTCGCCCAAGTTTTCAAACCGACGCCAAGAGTCCTAGTGATCAACGTGACCACAGCTCTCTTTGGAAGGACCGTTTGTGGATTCGCGAGAGCGGTTCTAAGCACTTATCGATTTGAGGTCCGTAATGCAAACATTTTAGCCATTTTTTCCATTCATCGAAATCGATAAAAAAAATCTCACTTTTAAGTTGCAAAAATTTTCTAGAACGCGTGTAACTTTGACGTAATGTATACATAAAATACTTCTTTCAGAACTAAAATTGATCTAAATTTTTGTTGTTGACTTGTTCTTTCTTGTATTTGGAATTTCAGTAACAAGACTAACAAGATGAAGTAAATTCAAAATCAGAAGGAATGGTAATATGGTAGAGTATTTAGTACTGTAAATCTTATATCTTTTTTAGAATTATATTTTTTAATCGCTGCTTTCTAGACGTTCTCGCATTCATCGGATTCTCTCTTCGAACTCGTTGACGATTCTTTTTACGTCGTGGTTGTCGCTTCTATGCTTCTCGCGTTAATCGAAAGGATCGTCGTTCTATGTGGACAACGATGGATTCTGAAGAATATTCCCGTCATGATGGGCTTCACTCTCCTTGCCGTAATGGCTCCTCTAATCGAGCTCAGTCTACGTCCACTTTCAGAAGACGCCTCTTTTTATCGCTTTCTACGCTCATTATTGGAACGTTGAGATTTTCTATTCGAAAGACGACATACTTCTTTACCTGTCGGTAGCCCTGATTTTACTCAGTATAGTTGTGGCGGTGCTGCTGCAATGTAAGAAGAGGTAAGATAGAATTTGAGTAGTTCAAAAGACCAAATGTGAGAGGAAAAATTCATAAACGTTTTTTGGCATGAGCAAATTCCATTTTTTTTTATCATTTTTAGCGCACGAGCGGCTTTAGCGAATGAACCATTAATGAGCTACATTAATCGAGACACTAGTGAATCTCCAAAAATCAAGATTTCCGCGTTTTAATCATATTTCTTTAACATATTATTTATCTCTTATCTTCACCTTGTTTCTAGAAGACTGGTGAAGTTGAGCGAACGTCAAGTGTCGCTGCGATACGAGATCGCCAACTCCATCCGGAATACCCAACCTCTACTCGGAGTCTCTGCTTTTCTGATAGTCGTCCTCTCACTCCAGCAGACGATATCGCCCCAGTACACGTTTAAGGTAAGTCGCTTATCCGAGCTGTAAACAACTGTGCTGGACACCCGTTTATTATTATTTACTGAGTAAGACAGAGTTCAGAAATTCATTTCCATAAATTTTCCTTCTTTAAAAAAATTTTTGCTCCTCTGTTTTCTATTCTATAGTTTGGATATGAGGGCTTCTTTTGAGCAACTGAACATGTCCGGAAGCTACATTTGATTACAGGAACTGGACAACCTACTCTTCGCACTCTACACAAACCTGTTCCCATTGATCTTCACCTTGAACTGTCCTCTGGTCCTAAAACACTTTCCCTCAACACGCAATTGGATTGTCAAGAAGACGAAGGCCAAGTTGCACCCAGCCTATCGATATGACTCTACTGTCTGGGCCATTGGCGTAGGAGACAGCTATGGTATTGTTTAGAACAATCATTCAATTGTTATGCCTACGTTTCAGTGAAAAAAGTGACGACAACATGTTGACGTCGTAAAGGCCGTGCCCTCAGCATGTAATCGCTTCCGCTTGAGCGCTTCATATGATGAATATCGATGAAATGTGATGAAATGTAGGATTGCCAAGTATGATAGTACCGCAAGGCTATTGAAATGTGCTTGAAGCTTATAAGCTTGTCCTTGTTGCTTGTCCATTTTATATTAAAAATATAAGCTATAGATAGATAATAGATGATTAAAAAATAGATAATTTTTGCAATGTCCCCGTGATCAAATGTATAGATGTTTTTCGAAGCTATTAACGAGAAATATTAACTCAAAATCACAAATCGTTGAAGGCGGGTGTCAGTTCAAGTAGTATCGATTCGAGTAACAAGCATACTTGTCCAATCTTGAAATGAATTCGAAAGGCCGTTGTTGTGCTTTTAATCTGTTTAGTCCATTTAGTTTAAAATTCTTATTACGCAGTGTATATTTTTGCTGTGGCAATAATGTATGCTCGTCCATCAATTTCCTTAATTTTCAAAATGGATCCCACGATCAGAATGAATCATTTCATAAATGTTAATTAAATTATTTTCTTTATTTTTTACTACAATTTATACCAGCAAATACGTCTGTAATTCGATTCAATCGAGCTGGTTATATCCTGAATGAATGGAAACCCCAGATGTTGCATTTTGGAAATGAATCCGAAGAGCAATTGTTCTGTTCGTAATTTTATTAAGAGCATCGAACGTGTCCTATGAACTGCCGCCACTTCCTGATTTTGCAAATGGGTCGCTTTGTTGGTTGTCGCAGGGAAATGTCTGTTTGAATAATTTTTCGGTAAAAAAATTTTTTTTTTCATACGGTCTTTTCTTTACAGTATTGCATTTTTAAAAAGTAACATAAATTTGTACTCGTTTCAATATTCACAATTAATTATGCCGATAAGGAGGAGTGAAACGTAATGCATAAATCACGACTTTGAAGAAAACAGATGTTTACAGCTCGCAGGAGTTCAATAGCCACGTGAACATTGATTCCGATATTAATTACGTATGAGTACCGACTAGACGCATTTAATTACTGTAGAGCGTGAAGTTCTTGTTGACGACATTGTTATTATACTCCAGCATTCTCGCGTGCAGTCTTCCATCCCACTGTCGGATTTCTGCACTTAACAGTGGAGAATGCTGTCATTTTATCAGTCAATTCTTCGGAATTTTATAGCTGCTAGATCTTTGGTAGCCGTACTTGTAGATGTCAGTGAAAGCGAAAGGACACATTCCATTGTCTAAATTATTCTAAGCGAGAAATCACATAGGGAACTGCACTTTTCTCTTACCTAATAATGATTACCGTACGTGACATTATAAACCCCAACCACTCAGGAGTATCCTTTCCCACATTTTTGGCATCGGTAGATCTATTTCCCATTCTTATTACTACTGTAGCTTGAAAAAACGCATACGCATAGTCCATGATGATCACCATATAACCGTTACACTAAATCACGTTCTATGTATTGACTGCGAGCTTCACTTTAGAACCCCTAATTGGGCAAATTACGTCTTAGCACAAAGCATATCTTCTAAAACGAGGCGCACTTATCTAGTGTCCTTTTTCCAGCGTCTCCTAAGACGCCGTCTGGTCGACGACCTTTTATCGCCAAGAGCAGCTATGCGTAAACCTCACATGTTTTCGCTTTATTCATAGTTATCTTCTTGCCAGACCTTGTGTAAGGAGATAATGATGAGCGTAGGTAGAATGGAGATAATGAGATGTTTTCATGACTCTTACCTAACCTATTGAGATTCACGTTCTACAGGGTTAGAGAAACCGTATTTTATTTTTGACGAACTTGTCAACCATCACAGAGATTGCAGTGGATTGTGACCTGTAGATTCCACCTGAACATGCCCACTTTTTTTCGCGGTCAAGTTAGTTCAATATTCTCAAGTCGTAGTTCGGGTCCAATGGCTGTTATTAACGCAAATCACCTGTATTCCAGAGTGAAGTCCATACGCTCGCAATAAGGTCTTGGCACGATGGATGAAGACTGCCATCAGGCGTTCCTTGTGCAAACTAACTGGTTATTCATCACCATCCACGCAATTGTGGTCTTGCTCGATGTGGTCGGGATCGGTTTCATGACGGTGCTGCTCATATCTGTTATTAGATCAAGTGTAAGAAGAGGTGCTTGGAAGGAATGTACACATGCTTGTAGATTTTCCATATTAATCTGCGCATACTGATCATCAGCTATACAGTTGCTTTGTTATGTCGGTCTTTGCTGACCCTTTACAGATCGGCCGAATTCATTATTAAAAGCGTGACGTTAAAGGTAGGGCTGTTTTTTTACGTTTACAGTGTGGCGCGAGTACGCACAAACAGACAATGCTAGTAACATTGGGAACAACAGTAATAGAGTGGGAACGGGGAAGTGCCTGAGTAACCGGTGACGCACCACCAATTACGTCGCACCGGCAAAAAAATGAAATCCAAGTAAATCTTGCGTTCTTACTTATTTTTGATCTCTTCTAAACTTTTCAAAGTCCATTGCTGTCGGGATATTGCATTGATTGGGCAAAATTTTTTTTTTTATTTTTTGGCTATTTCCCAGTTTTGGATTTTTTATTATATCGTATGTCGTAAATATCGTAAAATTGTGGCTTCATATCGTAAAATTGTAAGACATTTTAATAAATTTTATTTTTGATACAAAAGGTAAAAAGACTACATAGGAAGAAAATTGTATCATTGTATCAGTAGATTGCATCATTCAAATGTAAAATTCATATCTCGCAATTTCAGTGAATAAAAAAAAATAAATAATTCCAAATCTAAATGGTAACTACAGTAGGCCAATACATATTGCTGACGGTAATTACATTGTAATATTCTAATTGTTGAATCTTAATGCATTTGAGTTTTTTTTATTTTCACGGTTGTAAAACGTTGTAAAAAAATTATTTCTGCAAGATTTATTTTTGTATTGCATCCCGGGTTTTATAATTTCCAGGGAGTGGATAGAATATTTTCTTGGACAGTGCATTCAACAATTCACATTAATACCTTTGCAGGACGAGTGCGACTTCCTCTCCTATAAATTACAGTGCCTTATCGTCTCCGCCTACGGAATTGCTTTCAACTTGTCCGCATTTGCAAGTCTTCTGGCCAGCGCCCTTGAGAGGATCTATGCTTGTTTCCGATCAAAAGTTTATGAGCGCTCGAGAAACCCATTCATCGGTGTCGTGTCCACACTTCTCTCGGTGGGTTTGCTTTAGATATTAAGGACATGTTCTGTGAAGGTGGAGATTATCGCGTATAATAATAATACCCAGATTCATATCTAAAGTTATCGGCGGAATGCTTCAGTAAATTTTAAGGATCTTGAGCTTTTTCTGCATTTTTGCGATAGAAGTGTTTTTTCTAAAGCATTTTCAGCTTTTTCGCGGCCTTCCTGGTCTTCCAATTAACTGTGACATTCAGAAATTTCTGTAAATATCTTTCGACGGCTACAACGAGCAGTGAGGAGATGCAGACCTGGTAGAGGGCAACAGTAGAAGCCTTATTTCTCATGTCCAATAATTTCGATAATCATTATATAAGCTCTTCCATCTGCGGCAATATAAACTTTTAGTGGAGCTCCATTGTTTGGCTTACTTTCCTATTCACCCATGGCACCGACTACGACTATCTCAAGACCGAGGAGACCCGCTATTGCAACTCACAGTCAATTATAACGGAAACGGGCTTTCCGTTCGGATCCCAGCTTGTACTTGTGGTCCTGATTGCGGTTGTGGTCTATATCGGCCTCTACTTGTACACGCGAAAAAGAAAGAGGTACGGTTTAAATCAAAGGCACGATGTATCAAATTCTCAAAATTCTTCAAAGACAAAATTTTTCTTTCTGTTAAATCTTCTATATTTGCTATGTTTTTTTCAGTGAGTCCGCTTTGCTTGTATTTCTAAACGAGTTGACTGTTGACTAGCAATTATAAAAATTATTGGCAAAATGTCACTTTTATTTTAAAATTTTGTTTTATGTAACTAACTTGACATTTCCTTAGACACTTCTCCTCCGAGACCCTCTCGCACCGCTACCAAATAGTGGAGAATCTCCGTTCCACACAGGTCATCGTCCCAGTGGCCATGGGCATTCTCGTTCCAACGGTCATCAGCATCGCCGAGGCCATCGCTCTGTACTACTCTAGGGTTGACCTGGTCCAGTACGCGATATACAAGGTAAGCACAACGAGGAAAACAAAGAGATAATAGCGTCAGCATCCAAGAATAATGTCACTCCTAAAATAGATGTATTACGTAAAGGTTGCCGGTAATCTGTTTGGAATAAATCCCCGAGGAACTAATGCGCAGAGAAGCGGAAGTTTGGAAGGCTCGAGAGCACGTTTGTGACAAAAGGGGACATGGAAATCTTTTGAAACCGACTAAACCAGAAGATGCAATGTGAGAACAATGGATGCGCTTGCCAATTTTATATTTAAAACTTTTGTTTATCTATGAATGTTCGCACTTGGAGCGGGTGCATTTGATAGGTCTTGGTGCACATAATCACAATTGACAAAACTTAAAGATTTCATTTATTTATGAGACTTTATTTATTTAAATTTTATTTAGCTGTTTTTCCTGAATGTATTTTTGCCATATCTCTTTTGTTACACTCCTAGAATCTTCTAGATGATCAAGCTGATAAGTCCAAGAGGTTGTGCGCACTATAATTTACAGTTTACAGAAAATCGTTTCAAAAAGTTCATAGCAGTTTTCTCTGTTGCTTATGACCAACGGTGTTTTCAGGCGTCTTGTGGGAATATTTCGGAAACAATGGTGTTTTCACTACGTAAATAATTAGTGTTCTTGGGGACTGAAAATGGCTTTGTTAGAAATTAATTGGAACGTATTGTTTGTGGAAGGAGTAAGAGAAATAATCACAACACTTGGACACGATCGCAAACGCTCCATTATGCCACAAATGCGGAACTCTCATTGTTTGTTGTATGGAACATATGTGAGTCTGGGATTTATGTTGAAAACGCTAACAACGGTTTAATAATACAGTTCACGTTTCCCGTCACACTGCATCAAATTAATCTTCATTGTTGAGGGTCACTTTCGATAGTCAAGTTTTCTTATTTTAACATTTTTGTTGGAAGTTGTCGTCGTATATGTTATCGTCGAGCATGACGATTATTTACTTCCTGCTTTAAATTTTTATTTTTTATAGCGGGTTTAATATTTTTTTCTGTCGTTCTAAGGTCCTGGCCCAGCAGAAGTTTTTAATTTTATCGAGTTTTTTTTAACATTTTTTTCATTTTTGTTATGGCAAAACATATCAACTGTGATTCATGCAACAAGCGATAATTTTTTTCATTTATATCGAATCAAATAATACGCTTGTTTTTTCAACACATAGGGTATACATTTTCCATCTTATCTATTGTGATCTACTCATATTTTCCAGGAACTCGCCAGTCTGTCCACTCCGATCTACATCGTCTGCTTTCCCCTCATCTTCGTGCACATGTGTCCGGAGCTTGTACGCGTGTGGCGCAAGCAAAACACGTCCGTTGTCTCCGTCACTCATCTCAACTACGGCTCGAGCCAAACCTACTTCCGCCAACTAGAATCCATGTGGGAAGGTGGTGTTTTGAAGTGAATTACCCTTGAGAGAGCCATGAATCTTCAAAATAAAGCTTTGTCTTTTCCCGTGGAGCGCATGAAAACAGCAGAGCGTGAGTGAAATCCGCGAGGGGCGGAGCCGCGGAGGAAAGGTCGTCAGCAGGAGTTCTGCAACCTGTGCATAGTTGATTAGCGATGGAAGCTGTCGACGTTGCGTTGTGTCAGAAGGCCCATAGTATTAGCGGAGATTCTGTGTTTATCAGTATCCAGTGGTTTCGGGTGATCGTCTCCACAGTCGCCTGTCTATGTTCGCTGAGCTCTATTCTGATCGTTGTAAAGGCTAAGGTAAGCGGTTTGTTGTCAATTAAATTGGTTGATAGCTCATTTTGGCTCATTTTATATATGAATTTTTATAAAAACCAATGCATACTGAGTTGCTGGTGGGCTTTGCTATACATGAATCTTCCCAGCACAACAAAGCTTTGGTATTGACTAACATCAAAATCCACTGTGTCCTTAAGAGGAAGTTGAACACTTGTCGTCGGGCAAAATGTCTTTTTGATGATTTTGGTTGAATAAATAAAGCTTAGGATATGTGAAGGGAAACATGGGCCTCTATTTCTCCTAAGAACAATCGTTAGCCAGCTCTTAGAAATACAGACGACGTGCTTCAGTACTATTTTCTATTAATGTCAGATTCTTTCCAGCAGGTTCTGACGACTTGCAGTTATATTTATTCAGTTTACATTTTGTGCGAACTTCGAGATCAGAAATCGCTACTTCTTCTGAGATTCAAATTGTTCATATGGATAGAAACTTCGTCGATAGTGCACACATTCCCGTGAGATATGTGCCCACGTTGCCTATAAGAAGTTAAAACGAAATCCATTAAGCGAAGGTTAGATTCAAATCGATGTTTTTGTGCATTATCCTATGACTAGGAAAAAGTTCTGCACATGGTTAAAATTTGTCCATATATGATCACCGTACATATAGGTCCATAAGTATACTGGTCATAAATGTCTTCAAAACACTTACGACCTTTTCAACTTTGTATTGCTGAGACAGGTTTTGTCTGAGACAAGTTTTGCCCACAAAACAATGACGCAACCCGTATATCACTCACGTCTAGCTACGCAAACATCATATCGGAGATCTTTCATGTTATCTAAGAATATATTTGCCGTTTTCCAAACTACTGATTTCGTCCATGTTGTTACCCGGGACGACGAGTCAAAACATTCAGTGACTTGTTTATAATTAGGGCTCTGCTCGGGCGCATAAAGTGATTAAACCAACGAAGCAGACTGTTTTATCCCGTAATATAATAGATGATGTGTAAGTTGGAACATAACAACTTCTACGTATATAGAATTCTCCAAAAATAAGTCAAAGCAAGCCAAGCGAGAAAAGCAAACAACTAACAGCTTGTAAAGTTCACAAAACTCAAAATTTCCTTACGAGTCGTTGGTTTGTGCGTACATTCAACACCTAACGATGGCGACAGAATGTGGCGACTTAGTTACTATTCGGAAAATACTTTAAGTTACAACAATAAAATTTTTGTAGTAAATGAAAGCACACGATCATGGATCAAAAATAAAAAATAGTGGCCAGGAACAGTGAAAAGACACAACCATTCCCGGCCGGTTTTCTTTTGCAGCGAGACGTAAAAACGTCTTTTTATAGTAAACATTGCTCTCATGATAACTTTGGATAACTCTTTTTCCCCTATTACAAAATTTCTGTAGTAAATGAAGGAAAAATAAATACAAAGTTTGTGCAAACCGGCACAAAAATGTCTTTTTATATGTAGTATGCTTTCTTCTGATCATATCATAGAATAATCCCACATCTTAGTACCCTCCAAAAATCAGAAGCACGAACGATCAAGTTTTAACTCTGGCCGTTTCCCTGACATGAGAATGACAGGTCAAAACTTATCCAATCGAGTTTTCAGCTGTATCACTCCGACCTACGCGTTTTAATAGTCAACGGGAATCTTCCTTGCATTGCGTACTGTGCCCTTGTCGCCTACCGATCGGCCATCTACATCCACGTTTATTACCATGCTCAAGTAAGTGGACTCATTAAGGCTCTATTACCGTCATTTGTCGTTTAAATCGCTCGTTCTGAAATGTTATAACTCAAAAATTCCAGAATGCGTGTGCTTTCCTGTCAGAGAAATACACCTGCGGGGTGCAGATGGCTTCCGCTGCCGCCCTCTACCAGACCTGCATCTCCTCAATGCTCGTTGTAGCTGTCGAAAGATCCATAGCCACATGCAGAAGCCGAACCTACGAGTACGGAAACAGCCCTATCCGGACGACTGTTTTGGCCCTATGCTCGGTAAGCTGAACGGAGAAAGCTCATGACAAAAATATACTGTACTCAAATATACTCACTGTTTTATGCCAGAACTTTTGGCATATACAACGTCTGTTTTAGTGGTGGCAGGCGTACTTCACGCTGATCTTCTACTTAACCCACACAAGAGAACCGCTCACTGCCGTGGTATACTGTAGCTCCCAGTCCATCGGCTCCTACTCATTCGACCTCTTCAACTACACTCTCCTTCCAATGCTCGGTGTGACTACCTTCGTATATGCCGTTCTCTACTACTACAACCACAAGATGAACAAAGTGTATCATAGCTCACCTCGCAATCTCTCCCACGGATACCAACTCCACGAGAACTTGCACACCACAAGGACGGTCTTGATTTCCGCCTCCATTCTTCTAGCTCTTACCATGATCAACTTCGCAACCGCGCTGGTAGCCGCTGGCGTCGGTGCTTCTGCCTTCACTTTTGCCATAATCAAGGTGAGCTAACGGCAAAAAAAAAACTAAATTTCCGAACGGCAAAAATGGCACAATTTTTGAACGGCGAAAATGGTGCAATTTTCCATAAAATTTTTGCCCGCTGAGATTTACCATTTTTGCCCGTTAAACACTGGGGGAGAAGTGCAACATTTGTTTTGCAAAAATGCACTGAAATGCCTAAAGTCATCGTCAAAATTTCCAGGAACTGACCAACGTCGTCATAGCGTTCTACTCCATAGCCGGCCTCGTGCAACTGGCGTTGACCCGAACGCTCCGTTTGCTTAGGCATAGAAAACCACGCGTCCATCTCCAAGCGGACAACGTCCACAACTACAGCACTAGTGCGGACTATTTCCAGAAGCTCAACGAATACTGGATGAGCCGAGCGTCGGAGAAGGTTGCCCGGAAGAAAAATGAGAAGATGCGTTCCTAGAAATTCCAATATTGTAGTGATGTAAACTAATTTTTTGTATACGGGTGTTAGTTACCGTGTTTTGTTATTAGTTTTACAAAGTGTTTTCGGAAGCAAAAGAAACCGGTAAAGACAATACGCATTACATCATCCAAAGGAACTGGTGAAATACAATATAAATAAAATGATTTCCACGACTTTTCAAAAGCCCATAATACTCATTCGAATTATGCAATTACCACTATCTGTACATCCCAGTTATTTCCACCCACATACTTCCGAGTGAATCTATGGATACACATCAAGCTCAAGATGACATCACCAATCTCATGAAAAATGGTTCTACGCTCTAATATTAATTCAACTCATTCATATCTGTTAAACTGAAAAGCGTGTATATCTCGACAAACCCAGCCCAATCCCAAGCGAATTTCAGCTGCGATATCACGAACACAATTAGGCCATTAAACGCACAAAGTGCACTTGGAGTTAGTACTATTTAGAACAGACAATTCTTTCGTACTTGCTTACCATCAGAATTAGGGATGCAATGGATCATTCCGGTTGCATAGGAAGTTGATGATGTTGATGTTGGTGAGAAGCTGTAATAATGAATATAACCATTTTATTGCACTAACTCATTGATATTTTACCCTTCCATCTCACGAACACACCGTTTGGACATGTGATTACCGGCGTTCAAAAATATCACATTCTTATATCAGTCAATCATTCCCGGAAAATTTATTGTAAGTGTAGACCGATAAGGCAAGTGTAACCCAATTTCGCCTGCGACATCACAAACGCTATTAACCCTTCAAAGTGCACTTGGCTTTCATATTCTTTGAAAATCTCCAATCTTATTTATGAGTCACGGACATGGATGTTGAGAATGTCGCTCGAACCTTTTGGACCTTCTTCGACGGACCTCTGATAGAGAACACCTGGTTTATGTTCCTTCGAAGAACGCGCCTTACGAGGTCCCTGCGGACAGTTCTGAAAGATCTCGAGTTGAAAAGGGCATACACAGCTTAAGCACCTGTTGAAGCTTAACAGCATCGCGTGGCAGAACAAGGGCAAGCACATGAACGCAGTATGAATGCCGCCGTTGTACCACAAGTTATTGAACTCCAGTTCGTCGTTTATGTCGTAGAGGACAAGGTTTAATAGCAAGTAGAGGAAGGTCAGCGTGGAGACGAACAACATCTTCTGCTCGGGAGGCACGCGTTGGTTAGCACTGGCCGTCGATGTGACTCTCTGCTGTAAAAAAACGAATGTTACAAGACAAAATGAAGCAAATGACAAACACGCACATTTACAAAAATTGCTAAATTTTTAGGAAAAGAAAAAAATCCATCTTTGCCAAAATGTATAAGTATGATTACCCCTAAAAAAAAGTCCCTCTTTTGGCTTCTTAGTCAAATGAGTAAATTGGTTATTCAAATAAAATTAGCCTTTTCCTCGCTGGTAACGAAAGCTGCCTTTCTACCAGGTACCATCGTTTTCAGTAAAACTTATCCAAGCTTACCTTTACCAGAAAAGCGTATATGACGACGTAGATAACAAAAGTCAGTGGAATCACAGCGAAGCCAAACAACGTCTCCATTCTGTTAACCATGGTGCTCTTATAGTCCTCGGCGTAGTTCCAGCCAAACGTGCTCACTTCAAAGTAGTATTCTGTGAGTGGTGATATCACGATGCCCATAAAAGTCAACGAGATAAGCCACACAAAGATGCTAATGACCTAGAACATATAGATGAAAACCATAAGAGGATTAATGGGTCCTACCACGAACTTCCATCCGGTAACATCGTAGCGACCTTTGAACACAGTGACGTTCAGTCTTTCGAACGCGAGAAGGAGCATGAAGAGAAGGTTGGCTATCCAGGAGCAATTCTGAACGCCTCCGAGAATCTAAAATTGGGAATTACAGCTAAACATTGTATTATATTGTTATCAAAAATTGTCAATATTCGGTAAACAATAAGCACAATTTTGTATATTTTAAAGACAGTTTTTCGTAAGCAATACCAACAAGGCGTGTGCGGAAAAAAAATTTAAATAAAGCATGTGGCATGTTCTTTAAAAACTCAACTCAACTCAACGGAATTCCGCAAATTTATGATACCAACGAAAAAAATTCTTGCCAATTTCTTCAACTACTCCTACTCACCTGGCTAGCCCTGTAGCAGTTTCCAAACAGAATATTTACTCCAACAAGAAGATGCGCAACCGAGTGGATCAAGAAGGCCACGTTCTCTTGAAACATCAACGTGTAGGCCAGATGTTTGGCTGCTCTCTTCGTCTTCCAAATTGTCTGTAATTACAGATTGCAAAAATACTCTGATACTATTCTCACCAAACATATCATGATTGTCATGGTGAGCGAAGCAGCACTTAATACGATGTGGAGAAATGCGATGAAGAGAGGCAGAGCGCTGACCATGGAAACTAAAACTTCCAGAAATTTACTCACATACCAGCTGACAAAAATTTAGGAAAAAGGAGTGATCATTGAGGCAAGGGCGAGTCACGTTCCGATTGACTCATTACGTAATTTTTATATCGGACAAACACATCATTTTGAAGAAGACCTTTGGGTAAATCACGTGAACCGCGAACTACAGGACTGCGCGGCGAGGAATTGCTACACTTGCCCATTCCAGCGGCACTTATGAAGGTTACGCGCATTAAATAGGCAAAAGTACAAGTAGGCGTTATTACCTTATCTGCTCCATAATGAGATGATTACGATGCGTACACTTTCTATAGGTGCAACGAGGCCAATTGCACAGAGTCTACTTCCGCTCGTTTTCAAAAGACTACCACAGACTGCGGAAAAGTATGTGGAAGCGTTCATCGATAATCAAAAATAATTTAGAAAAAAAAACTTTAGAAAAACTTTCGATGTTTAGAAAATTACAGAAGCCTTTCACAGCATCCGTATGTGGTAAAGTTAAGGTTAAAAATAATTATTTTTCTTTTCAGAGTATCTTGAATAAAAAATAATGATAAGAATTTCAGACCACGCAAAAAATAGGATGTAGAGTCCTGACACGCAAGAGCCTTCATTGTTAGCCTCGTGTCCGTCACTGTCTTTATAACTTTCTAATTTATTTTTTCTAATTTACAAAATTGCTCATACGTCAGTCAGTTACGTTATTACATTACGTCATCACTTTTGAAAACCCATCGCCTGTCAAGAACTTCAATTGTCTTCTAAGAAGTCGCAGACCTACAATACAACAGCTCTTATTTTTCATTCACGAGTATGAGAATTTGATCATTTTTTAAGTTTTCCTTTCAAATTACTTATTTGAATTACCATAAATGTTTAAATTATTTGAATGACTCAAGACAATATGTCTTTTGAGGAAATTCCACATAAGCACAGTAAGTTTCGAACAGATGTACGGAGATACTGCGAGAACGTGTACAGAGAACGCTTGATGCTTGAGCTAATTGTGGTAACCAAATTTTATGCATAATAGCCAGTCAATGACAATAATTTTCCAGCAACTGTTTAATTGCTTCCTTATTCTCATGTGTCAAAAATAACGAAAGGTACAGCTCCAGCTCTAACTCTTATCCGTCAGAGAAGCGTAAATAATGCCAGAAAAATTGCTAACATTGTCACAAAATGATTATGAGAAAAAGCAATGATCATTATTTAATTTTATTATAGAAAATCAGTTGTGATAATTCTTTGCGTTACCAGGATCCCAAAATGTCAAAACTGTACCACCAAAGTTCCTTCTTGCTATGGACCCAACCTTTCTTCATCCTGTTTAATGTCTTCTTCTCAATAAATTCTTTGATCTCTGTTGTACTTATTTTTGAAACAAAGTTGGTGTAGAAAATACAACACTGTACACCAAAATTTCTTAAAAACTTCATGAGCCGAGAAGTTGTTTTTACAGGTTACTGAAAATTACGATGTTGCTTCGGGTAAACACGCTGGTCAACCGAAGTAATTCTCTGGACTCCGATGGACGACTTCCGTGAAACAAAAATACCTTTTGGACGACCTCGAGTCAGGTGGCAAGATGGATGGATGCAGATGCATATACAGAAATCGTAAAATGGAATGCCGATGAGAAGATGAGAGTTTTTACATACGTACAAAGCCTGTCAAAGTTCTACGCCACACGCCATGATTCGCCATTTTCTGCCGTTTCACGGTATAATTCTGTTACCTTGCGTTGTAACAGTATTAAGAGTACATTATTTGAGTCCCTCGAGTCAAGTTCCTCGAAGACCATAGGCGGAAATATGTGTATGTCCCAATGTCCTCAAACTCGATTTAATTACTTCCGCTTGCTTATTCCTTTGAAAGAGGTGTTAGCTACCACGTGCATACTGGGCACACCTCCGATTTGAGGATGGTGTTGAGACTTTCCCATCCCAATTTTCGAAAATACTGATACACCACTGCGCTTATGGTAGCGCACCTGCAAGGACTTGATCCGTGTGAAGAAAGAGATCGGCATGTTGTGACCGAACGACGCCTCTACTGATTCGTGGTCGTCGCTTGCCATCACGATACGTGTGGAGAATACGCATCATGTCTTGTGGGTATTGTCTCTGTTTAGATTGAGCTGCGATAAAATTCCATCTTCGAGGCATAAGAATTGATGTTACTGTAGATCCACCGAGACCAACAACATGGATTTGTGGTAAGTGGATTTCCAGTCGTTAGCACAGAGATCTTGAGCAATACAGAACAGTTTATTTTACTCTGCAGATAATGCCCTTATAAAGTCCTGTCGTCTGTCCTCTGAAAGTCCAAGTTGTGAGTGGACCCATTTGTACTCTCACGCGTGTTCCGAGGATTTATGCCAAAGCTATTTCCATAAATACAACCTCGTTTACTTGGTCGGTCCACTTCGCTGGTGGTTTTCATGTTGCAACTTTACTTTGTGCGAATCTATGTTCTTATGCAGTTGTTGATGATTGTACTTCCATAACCAGTTCTTTACGTCTACACTGATTTATCACATATAAAAATGCTTATGAAGGAGAACTACATGTACTTAACCATTATTACAAATTTGAAAAAGCGTGACCATAAAGTCCAAGCGCATGTCATATGAATAAGCTCGCCTGTGCAGTCAAGGTTGGCTTTCCAGTGTGTTATCAGCAAAGAATTTTTGAGGCTAGAGAACTTCTTTTCAACGGCCCTCCTCCTAGCAAAGAGTGTGTTCCGTGGGAATTTGCAGTAACGTGCACAACGAACAAGCGCGTGAATGGAATCGACATCAAGTAAGTGTTTCTGTGAACTTCCCACACTTCGTATTTTTAAATGTTTGATCATTGCCCCCCTCCGGCTTAGAATTCAGGCTTCAGCAGACAGTGCGTGTCTAGTAGAAAGTGGTCTGCTGAGCGCTGTCTTTTCTTTTTATTTGAGAAATTTGACTATCACGAAGATTTTAAGCATATTAGGAAAATTATGTAAAGGATCACTCCCATTCTGCCAGAATTTGATTATGATGGGTGTTTTCTCAAGTACCGCATTTTTGGGGGCGTATTGAATAATCCACAAAATCTGCAAATAATATCTTGGTACCATGTGACACTAGCGCGGTAAGACTCCGTAGTCAACAATACCAAACAACGAAAATTTGTAGTTCTAAAAATTTAGATTATTGACGCAAAGCAGCGGCATAGGTGGGCCATGGAGACTTGCAGCGTCAAGTTTTAATTGTATCTGTAGAACAAATTAGCTTGCTAGTTTTCAGCGCAAATTTTTTCACTTATTTAGCCCGCATTACGGACGACCAAAAATATCATCAGATAGTAGGATCCCAGGAACATCAACAAGTGCAGGAAGACTTTTCCCTATTTACCGAAAAGATTTTAGAAAATATTTACGTGGGTCAGATTTCTAAGACACATTCCCAAGAAAAAGCACTATATAACGTCATGTACAAATAGTTTGCGCACGCACTTTATAAAGTTCTCCGATATGAAGTGTCAAGCTGTCGAAGTGTGTGCGAAAAAAATGTTTGTCATGTGTTTTGTCCGTAGAGAACTCCCCGCTTTGTACTCTCTTTAAATGTATTCCGAAGAACATCAGCACTTGTATGTCTGACTTGGATATTGTAATCTGGATTTATACTGCGTTTCCTGCATTAGTACTTCGACATTTGACTGAACTACAGTAATCCAAATCACCACTATTTTTGCAGGCTACATGTGTGTACAACCTCTTTCCACGACATCATTATGGAAAGCCGCAATTTACATACAGTACACCACCGTTGGCCTGTCGCTTCTGACGATTCCTCTGTACGTGCTAGTCATCTCCGTCCTTCTGGTCAACCTAAAGCGTCTCAAACACAACAAAGCGTTCTTCATCTTCTTCCTGGTTAACGGCTTCGTAGATGTAATCAGCATCCTTGCAAACGCACTAGGAATGTCGTTCCCTGCTTGGGGACTCTTTCTCGACTTCTATCTGACTCAAGGAACACATATCGGCAAGATCCACTTTGTTGTAACGTACTGGACACGCTACAGTCAAGGCATTCATACACTCCTTATCGCGTTCAACCGAAGCACGGCGGTGTTCTTCCCCTTACGCTACGAGAAGATCTGGTCCAGGCGCTGGGTTAAGATTTGCGTCGCCGTGCAGGTGCTGATAGGAGCACCCGTTGGAATCCTAATTGCTACGACAGACTACTACTGGAGCCTGTCTTGCACTGCACCAAATCTTTGGGACCATCTACCTTATGTCACTAGGATGCAGAGCGAGATACTCGTAAGACTCTTTTTCTAGTACGAACCACTTGCATCTACCTACTTCAGGTACTTGTCCTTACATTCCGCGATAACCTTTTCAAAAACCTGGTAATGGGCGTCTCCTTCTCCGCTGAAGTCATCATATTCTTCGTCCTCGTCTTCAACTACTCCTTGATCGTCTTCAAGATGCGACAGCAACGAAGCAAGAATACAGCCATTCAATCCGATTCTACCGTAACCCACATGTCGCCTTCCCAACGAGAGGCGAAGAAACAGAACCGAAAGCAGAATTTTATGTTGCTCCGTATGGCCGTTGTCATCTGCGTACTAGAACTCAGCTACGCTGTATTCGCGGTCTTGGCTGTGCTGCAAATTCTCAACACTGACCAGTTCCACTTCTCCAACAATCTGATGACCACCATCTACAGTTCTATGGGGCCGTATTTAATAATTTTCTTTTCCAAAAATACAAGAACTATGATGAGAACTGCTTTAACCTCTAAGGAGTTCCTTCTGACAAAAGTTACTCCGATGAACTACACGAATAGTTCAAGAGGTTCCAGTGTCTTTCCCACTGCGAAATAACGCATGTAGATATATGTTATGAAGTAATTTGGTATATGTACATAAACAACACCACGAGTTACATATATGACAACCTCCTCAGCAGTTTTACATGGAACTGAATGCTTCTTTTTCACGGCTTCACATTGGTGGCTTGGTTTGTCTTCCTCGTACTGTTAGAATTGCTAGGCAAGGTTCCAATAGTGATGGTTCCAGGTTTTCCCATGCAAAGCCTCTTAAAATTTCTACGAATGGACCTGAAATCCGCTTTGTCCTCTAGCGTCCCGCCGCCTCAATCCTACTTGTTGAAGATAAGCTGCACGATCTGGCAGAAAATTGGCAGTGATATCCACATGATGTGTGTTGTGAAGTTCACGCAGAAGGCCGTGAAGGCCGTAGTGTTCATAAAACGAAGAACGAAGAATATAATCTCCTCTCCGCAGGGGTAGAGGAACATTAGCGTTGAAGAGTAGAGGACGCTTTTTTCGAGGCGGGAAGATGAAGAGTGAGTGCAGATCTTTCCTCTTTGCTGAAACATCGACTTAAATAAATCTTACGATCGTAAAGATCGAGTATCCAAATAATTACTGGTCAGTGGTTACAAGTACGCCATATCAAGAATATACGCGTATATCCAAGGTGTGGTAATATTTTAAGTTGTACCACCCTTCGCACGCAATATTTCGACGTACAAAAATTTAAATAGTTGTGCTTCATTATGCTTTGCAGAGACAGTCTCACAGATGTTCGTACCTTAGCCAGATGTATGTAAACGATCACGTAGACTAGGAAGGTCACTGGAAGAGGGATAAACGTGAGAAAGAGAGCGATTTGAATCCACATATCGACGTTGGTGCCCATGTAATCCCACTTGGCCATGTCCGTGTGGACGTAGAACGTCATCTGAGAAGTCTGATCCACGATCAAGTACATAACTCCTGGCAGCCAAGCAGCGGCCGATATCGCCTGCAATCGATATTGCTATAATTGTTTTTTGTGGCACATGATCCTTTAGTGAGACTTTTTTACCGTTACAAAAATCATTGAAAATTGTATACTTAGCTTACCACAAACATAGACCGTCTGACACGGATGGCGCTGCTGCATACGGTGACATTGACTCGTTCCAGAGAAAGAAGTAGGTTGAGGAAAATGATACCAAACCAGGCCAAATGCAAAACTCCACCAAGTGCCTAAACGAATTTAACGAAAATATGTGCATTTTCTAATGTAGGACCTTGCTGAGGGACGATTCAGGGTTCTCGCCGATTGCAATAAGGATGCCAACCCCAACGTGTGACATGACGTGGAGGAAATAGCAAAAGTTCAGTTGCAGCATGATTTTATATGCTGGATAGCGAAGGAGATCTTTTGATGTCCAAATAGTCTAAACAAAGAAAACAAAAATGACGAAATACTGAAAACTCTCGATCTTCGATTCGAGACTATCGATGTGCAGTTGCGCTGTGAAGCTAGCTTTAAAAGTACGTGTACTTACAATTGTAGTCAGAAGGGAGATTAAGGACGACGGGATGCCGAGGATGAGGTGAGTCGAAGAAAGGAGGACGCGGTACATCGTGTTTTCAGAGCCTGAAATCATACCAATGCATTTGAGTGGGATCCGTAACTTTAACGCCATGGAAATTGAGTTTTCTTATCTGCAGAAGGCTAGCAGAGTGACATTTAGAACAGAATTGAATTTCAGACAATAAAAAGGAATTTGTTTTTTATTGAAATTTCGCACAATTATTTTCTTCCTTGGAAAAATGCGCATGAATTGGCCTCGACATGAAAGACTGAACAGTAAAGGGTTATGATGCACTTGTGTGAGAGCGTGAGCCCAAGGGTCAACAACGGTTTCACAAATGCGCAACTCCGAGAGCACAACTCCGGCTTTCCAACTAAATTTGCTACAATTTGTGTGCAATCTGCAAGGGTCACGCCATTACAAACGAAAAACATTCCCCGCAAGACACTTAAGACCAAAGTCCTTTTCTTTGACAGCGCACACACGCAGACAGGCACAAATTGTGATTCCTTTACCTGTTCTTTGTTGATTTTGACTGTAATTTATTCCTTCCTTTCTTTCTCAATTTTTCATGACACTTTAAACCATTTTTTCAGGCAACACAAAAATTTTAAAATGCTGCAATGTTTTAATAACACAATCCCACTTTGGAAATTAAATGCGTTTCCTAAAGTAACTGCAATACTTTCGAGAATTTCGAACAGCGTGGAAAAATTAAAATCGCTGCAGCTATCTTTACTCTTCGAAATACTCATCGAAGCTTGAAATTTCATGTTAACGCTTGCGCATGAGTACGCATGAGCACAAACATCAGCATCGAAGGCTACAAAAAGTAAGTACAAAAATTTATCTAGAACTACTCATGCATTAATGTAACATCGGTATATGTATCCAAAACTGAATTTGGGTGTTACAAACTAGAGCCGTATTCTAAATTGCGAGTTGATTATGCAAATAAAGACCAAAAGTCAGTTTTGAATAACAATTTTAAGTATTCTCTTCAGGAAATGTACGAATGTTTCTATTGCAGGCGTAAAAACGAAAACAACAATAAACAAATGCAAAAAAAACGTATCGTCTACAAACATTAAATAGAATCTGATGAGCGAGAAATAATAGGGTACTATTGTCTGCATTTAAAAAATAAAAATTGACAGCAATAAATCATGGAAATGATTTAAAAAATCATTAAAAATTCATAGAAACACCTAGAACCAAGAAATGCCATGACCATTGGAAAACTCGCGGATAAAAACTCTACCAAAAATCAAAAATCTGTAATTTTATTTTCCTTGTTATTTACAGCCTTGACATGCTTGACAATGCTAAACATGCCAAAAATCTTTTATGGACAAACCGTCTTCACGAAAAAATTTATTGTACGTGGGGTCATGAATAAGCTTCCGATATCAAGAAAGACAATGAACGATAAACAAAAATACTAATTATAAGCAAAAAATGTGATGAATGAAATGTGGAACGTGGAGTTCTAAAAGTAATATATGTTGAAATATGTATTTAAATGCTTAAAAAAACCAATGTAAATTGTAAATTGTGGTTAGGTAGTCGCTGTCCAGACGTGGTTATATACCGTAGAGCAAAATGGGCGTGTCATTCGAGGAAGTAGAAACTCCAAATTTGGAAAATTAAAATTTGTAGATCAACGAAATTCACATGTGACACATATGGAAGCATGGAACAGTTCATAAAGTACATTTATCACGAATGAATAAATGTGAAAAGTTTCCATTGGACATGGGTAGCACAGCCTTACCTTACATTTGCACTTTATGGCGGCTTTGTTTCCGCTTCAAAATTAAATTGAAAGGAAGTATGTGTGACTGGCTCATTCGATGTATGCAAAAGGAAATATTCTCGTGTGCTGTAGCATTCTGTAGACTATCATGCAGTCGATATTTTTTATGAAGCTTACAGACTGTTAGAAAAAATAAGAACACAAGGCGCCCAACAACAAAAATTATTCACGCTAGTTAAGTTATCTTCTTTTCCGGAATTTCTAAATTTCAAAGATCAGCGATTAAACTCGCACGCCTTTAAAAAAGTTGGACGCAGAAGTTTGCAATGAAGTACACGCAGAGTGTGCTGTTCTACCTACATATGAAACTACGTAAATCAACTGAGAATTTCTTCATCCACATGAGAGAATAATTTCGCGATTCAAAAGAATTCGGACGACTAGGAAATTGCGGAGACGTTCCACGGAATTTTCTTACATTGCTTTTAGATAGCCGGGAGAATCACTTCCGCACAAAACGCTCTCTACTCTAATTCTAGTAGCTTTTATAGTTACTTTAAATGCTTAAACGCCATTTTAGGACACCCTCCTTAATGTATTTTAAAAATTGAACACAAAAAAAGCTGCAAACTATTTAAAAACGATCGCTCCCGGGTGGGCTTGAACCACCAACCTTTCGGTTAACAGCCGAACGCGCTAACCGATTGCGCCACGGAAGCACAGAAAGACAAATTTCGTTATCAGTGACAAATGTGCGGAAGTTGAAATTCTTTTAATTACCAAAATTTCCTACGTACATGACCATCTTTTTTGAATGCCACTCTCACACATAATACAAGGAGATCATATCCAAGCATATTTATTACATTCCCAGAACCGAATATTAAATCTCACAAGGCGGAAACAAAGTCGCCTTCGAAAGCCCTTTCTCAGGTTGAGTCCCCACGAAATCCAATCCAGCGTTAATCTGTTCGACGGTCTCGGCGTACCCGGCCAAGAACTTTTCCAGGTCAGATATAATGTAGACGACTCCCACATCGCGTTTGACGAGGAAGTGCACCGCTCCATCCTGGATGTGTTTACTGTAGTCACAGTCCTCCTTTCCCCAATCTGCAAACAACCAGTTCCTCCTGACCGTTATGTTAGCGTATCCAGAAGGAATATCTGCAGTTTCACCACAGTCAAATTTTGGTGACAGCGGTGTATCCATCTTGTAAATAGCACTAAAAGAGTCATTTTGTGTTTGTATCTAATGCTTAATATAAACTTACAGTTTAGGTGTTTCAGAGTCACTGTAGAGCTTAATTTCAATTTCGCTGGGGTGGTAGCGACCTGTTCCATTATACTTCAATATGATGTAGTTAAACTGATCGCAAAAGCTCTAAAAACCGATATTTTTGAGCTAACTGAACAGGGATGCACTTACGATCCCATCGTTCTCATCGCAGTCATCAAATTTAAATTCCTATAAAAGTAGTTTGAGGTAAGATAGAACGATCACGTGAGCTACCTGCTCAGCAATGTTCGGTTGTTCATAAAAATATTCCAATTCACCTAGGTTGGCTAATCTCATAAATCGGGACTTAGACGCTACAGTGTAAGTGTTGAGCCCTAACTGCCCATTCACGTTGATGAGCATTAGCTCCAAACTTCCATTTTTTCGCTCATCTACAGCGCACTTCGACCCATAAAGGGTTACCTGAAATCCTACTCATTGCTCTCAAAAATAACCCTAAAAACTCACATCGGCCCACGCGGTTTTTTGCTTGGGTTTGGGCGGCTCTTCTCTCTTGCCCCGAAGACATCCACGGGCGAGGCCGACAAACAGGAGCAGAAAGACGCAACAGGGAAGCGGCGCTCTTGTGATCATGACTAAGTGATTTGTTTGACGATCGGTGCAACGCTCCTTAAATCGGGTCACACTTTCCAAATGGGGTGTGAGGCGTTTTTATGAATATACAATGCGCCATCACTCCGACCGCAGGAAGGAAATTTTGAACAATGTTCCCCGAATAACTTTTGTCGAGAATACGGAAGCGCAACAGTTTTGGGAACTATCGATCGCTGTGTGAAGGGGGACGACTAATTATGGACGTTGGGAATATGTGTCGGATTCCAACGTATTCCTAAAAGTAGCAGGTGTGCTGTGAAAAAATACTGATGCTTCGGAGAAATCGTGTCAGGACCAAAAGCAAAAGTTTGGCAAATAGATTTGTGGTAGAAGTTATTTCGGTTGAAATTGTAGTAGTGGTAGAAGAAGGGCAAAAATTAGATTCTACCGGATCTCAAATACCGTAACCCCTGAAAGCGACCATAAAGTTCACGTAACATTCCTGCTCTCTAGGGATACTGTTTTTAAATGGAAGTGCTTCATGAGATCTACTCCGTTGAGGCGTAACATCATCTGTCTGTTACTGCTCCTCACTTTAAGAACATCACTAAATTCCGGAAACAACCTTTTTCTGGCATCCTTGAATATCGGTCGGCATATCCTTGGAGTATGGAAATGACATCCCGTACGTTGTCCGCGCTTTCAAAAATGCGGAAAAGTACATGTATTGAGTAACGGGAAATGAAAACAGAACAAGCTTATGATTCTTAGATATGATTATTAAGGGCACTTGCAGCACACTGAACTGCGATTTGTAGCGTAGATATCTGATAGGCTAGCTGCCGGTCAGCTAGATGCTTCTCTCCCTCGGACGTCGACCTCCGCATCTTGCCTAGCTAAACACTCTCAAAAAATGTTAGAACTTGGAATGCCACCGACCTGGCTGTATATTGATGTCATTATGGAGGTCGAGTGCGAGTTCTTGTCATCTATGGAGTAAAGAAGGTGCCGGAAGGTCGGGCGACCAGGGAGGCCCTGGGGAAGAACGAAGCAGTAGTGGACTCCCATGATACGACTATTCTTCAACGAGGATTCCATGTTAGACTGATCAAAGTTGAGCGCAACATCTTTAAAACGCTGAAAATAGTCACTACTTCTGAATTTTTGTTAGTACGGTGATTGATTACCTGAAGGTCTTCTTCAAGATTTTTAAGTTGCGTTAAAACATCGACGGAACTTCCGTTTAAATCTGCCTTGAGAGCAGGCACATGATCTTCAGCTATAGCTCTTGCCAGAAGGGACACATTGAGTGGGATCGTAGGAAGGTCAGCAAACTGATAAGCCATCAAGACGAGATATTCCCCAACAGCGTGATGGACACTCAGATTGTTTGTATCGAAGACGTGTTCGTTCAAGAAGGGAGTCTCGTACATACTGTGGTACAACGGGTAACCATAGTTGTCTCGGTTACTGTAGCTGATGTGAGCAACAGGAAGTCCTAGAAAATTCAGGAAAGGAGCGTGGTCGGAGTTTCCGCGAGGAAAAGGCATAGTTGGAGCATCAGAGAGATATGCATAGGAACTGGGAGACGCCTCTACCCTAAAGGTTGTGATTTTCCAGATACAAAAATGTCAAGTGCCTACCAAGTATCATAGACAGTCTCCCTTCCAGCTGCGATTTCAGATAACATTGGATTTTCCACCAGCTTTGCAGTTTTGTAGGCCGTATCATAAAGGCTCGGAATCGTAGCGACATACCTAAACATCTCATTTGAGCAAGTACAACCCTCCTGTTTACGTACATCGTCTCGTTTGCGTGAATGTTGTCGACGTTCAAGTAGATAACCGCTCGATCTCTCAGAATGTTTGCAAACTCTTCCACAAATTCTGTAGATCCAATGAGCCCGAATTCCTCGGCGTCCCAGTTGCAGAACATGATTGTTCTTTTAGGACACCATTCTTTCTCTTCAGCAGTCTGCACTAGAGCCCTGGCCACTTCTGCCAGCACAGCCGTCCCGCTGTTCGGATCAACAGAACCGTATACCCAGGCGTCAAAGTGGTTTCCGAGCATGATGTACTTGTCCGGTTCCTCAGAGCCTTCGATATAGCCGATGACGTTGCGGATCGTTCTAAATCGCAATGTGATAGGATCATTTTATATCCGTACGAAGTACCTCTTCTGCAAGCTCGACTTTACATCGATCTGTACTTTCTCTCCATTCCTTAAACCGGGTCCAAAACGGTAGGTGACATTAAGTCCCCCTTGCCATTCTGGGGGCGCCTCTTGTCCATCCATTCGAGTTAGGATGTGCCACGCATCAGAGTAGCTCAAAGGCATAACAGGAATTGACGGAATTTCCAAATTATCCTTTGCTTCTTCTACGGTTTCAAAATCAAGAAGTCCAGTTTTCGCAGGTTGTAGTGGAGTCAAGGGATCTCCTTTCATTGCCCTCACGCTTCCCCTCTGAACTCCTTCGGAGGGCATCCACTTCTTTGATGGGTAAACGTCACCTTCTTCCGTCCCCTCAGAGGCACAGTCGGCTGGGTCCGAGTACAGTATGACTCCAATAGCTCCGAGTTTCTGCGCCTTTCGCACTTTGTTTCCACGGTAGCCTTTACCATAGCGTATAAAAGCTATTTTACCCTAGAAGAGACATCAATCGCAAAAATGAATTCCACTTACATTTAATTCAATTCCGTTCTCTTTAAGCACCTCAAAGTCCAATGTTCTTCCGTAGTTGCAGTAGACGATGTCTCCTACTACGGTACCGTTTCCGGAATAAGCTACCCACTGGATGTCCGCTCCCGCAGAGTATTGCTCCTCGGCGAGGAGAACTCTACTTTTTCCACTACTTCTGTAGGTGGAAGTGTTAGAAGCGGACAGGATGGACATTGTGTTAGGTTGAGAGAAGTCAGGATAGGAGAGTAGTACCTCGTACTCGACAAAATGCACACCTAAAATGTGTTAACTATGAAATCTAGGGAATGACCTAATTTGAGTAAAAAGAAGATAGGTTAGACTTTGCTTTTTATGGTGATGGTTACAGATGTTATGCATACGTACGGTAAATCATCTCAGGATAGAGATTCTGCCGTGAAGAGGGAAATGTCAAAACAAAAACTAGAAGGTCAAGAGGGAATAAAAGGGGGTGGGACTATACGCGATGTCGCGTGCAATCTTATGGCAAGTAATCCACATTATATAGGCACATTGTCTTCGTGGTTTCAGTACAAGAATTCCAGTACAAAAATATTGTAGATGATTTCTTTTTAATGTTCCAGGGGGTCGTTTGACAAAAGCGATAACTTATGTATGCCACACCTGTCAGCCCAGCCGTTCTCCACTTGTCCGCGATCTTTTGAGCGAGTCGCTCAGCTCCTGGGGTGCCAGCCAAGTGCATTTCCTCTGTGAAGTTCCTAAGGTTGTCGCGGATGTTCTCCCATTTTATATTTCTCTTGAGAGAATCGATTATATCGGAGTCAATTACACTTCCTAAATGTCATTTCTAAGTACGTATTTCACCTTTGCTGTCGATACCTGACGTACACCTGCAGCCTAACAGAAGTATGAGCAGAAAGCGCAAAACCATTTGGAAATATACCTTCTTGTGGTCGGATAAAAAAACAAGAATCCGGCAGAGTGTGGACCGATTTCAAATAACAGCTGATTTTCGGCAGCACAACAAGCGTCCATTGTTGTGCATCATGTCAACGAGCAGGTGCTGTCTTTCGCAAATTTTCTTCCACTGTTATGGAACCGATAAGTCAGATGAAAACAAGATGAAACAAGAGTGTGGATATTCCGCTGGAGAGCACATTGTAGTGGCTCGTCTGGTCACAGAGTTAAGTAGATTTTTGGTTGTCTAAGATCCTCTAAATTTTTTTTTATATAAAACGAGACGTTTGCAAAACTTTAATGAAAGATGGAACATGTTGATCCAGTGTTTTCGTTATATTCAGGATAACAAACGCCATGTTTGATCCACTGAGATTAAGTGTCCAAACGTGTTGGAAAGTCTTCAGCAAATAGTTAAGGGGTTAGTCCTTAATATAAACGCAGCTGTGTTCTACGTCACAGCTGGAGCTCTTTTCATTCCATATCATGAACAGTATGGTCACTTAACATTATTTTTGTTCTTTAACCCAACCATCATTACAACGTACTAATCGCATAACTAAAGCTTGTCCAGACGGTTTTTCTGATGGACTTAAGTTAAGAATTATAGTGGAATTCGGACATATGCACTACTCTTTAATTTACTCTGAATTATTTATCTTAATTTAAGAAGATGAAGTCGGAAACGTAAAAATAAGAAATAATTCTCCCGAAAGTAACAATGTGCATGTTGTTTACAAAGCATTTTCCTTCAATAATGGCCATCCGTTTAAGAATAGCCGTCCTTATCTACAACAGTTACCGTCCTTAATAATTGCCGCAAAGGAAAACAACCTTTTTCGGATGTTTGCTCGGTGTGGGTCGGATGACGGTAGTAGAGGCGTGTGCTGTTCATATAGTCTTCCTACTTACTGTAACTTCTTATGAAAACAACTCCGCTCTGTAATAATGAATAGAAGGGCTCAGAACGACTATAATATATCTTATAATAATAACCGTACTGATCACTTCCCGCTGTTTTCCACAAGCATGGGTCAGCCCCGGTATTGTTCCTATTCTGTATTCAGCCTTGCATTGATCCTTAGTATGTCAGACGTACTGTGTTTATGGATCGGCGTAGGAGTCTGATTTTCACCACCTGCCATGTCCTACCAATTGATGTATGCTACCAAATGATTGGCAATAAACTCAATGTAATGTCAGTGAACTTAATTGAAAGACATCTGAACCAAGACAAGGAAGGTTCAGTCCACATGCCAACTTGCTCAAACCTAACAAAACGCACGTATCTATCCATGTCTGTCAACTTGTACGCGGAAATTAAAGCCAGAGAACTCTACGCGATTTTCGAGTCGAGCCCCGAGTCGGGTTTTACGTCTCACTCGAGCCGAGTGATACAGCGAGATTTCCCTTGAGATTCCCTTAAATATTATCACGCGTCATTTAAGATAACACCACTCACTGTCCGATGTTTTCCCAAATCGAAAATCCCGTTCTCTTCGGTACTCTGCAGTCACTGGCTTCATTTGCCTCCTTCTCGTCGTCATCCCGCGTCCTATGGGTACCTCAATTGATATTTGATTCTTCTGGATAATAATGGTTGCAGGTCATAATGAGTAAAAAGTCCTATAGAAACCTCCCGACATTCCAAATTATGGCCGCTGTTGCGCTCCTCGAATGCTGCCAAATGTGGGAACTGTTTATTGGTGGCATTATGATTGATATTCAGCAACCTTTACCAGAGACAGTAAACAAAGTAAGAGTGAAAGACTTATACCTTCAGCCAAAAATTACTTAGATACTTGGATCGATGATTATTTGCTCTTGGATCGGACTTACTCACGCGAGGTTCTCCCTGGCTTTCAACAGATTCGTAATTGTTACACAACTCACAGATACCTTCAAGATTCTCACTTCCGTGGTCTTCCATTGGGTAAGCCGTGAACCTAGGCTGTCAACTTTCCTCCTTTTCAGGTTTTGTTAGTACTTTCGTTCACAGTGGCTATCGTGTCGTTTATCTTGTGCATGTTTCACCCGCACGTATACATTCTGGTCCAACACATAGGCGCCTGGATCTATCCCGGCGACTCACTAGTTATGACATACGAGAAATACTCGGCGATCACACTTGGCTTCGTTGGGTTCCTACTGTATGCAGCTTTGTGCGTATTTCTAATCAAGGCAAGTTAGGACCTCCTGGGTAAATCAACAAGTGTTTAGAAGAAATCAGTCTTCATCGAGCAAAACAGCAGGCAGGAGATTCGGATGCTCTTCTCCTTTGCGGCGACATTCATCTTTGAACTTTGCACAGTGGCCACTTTTCACGGAATTTTGCCTCATGTGGAAGTCCATCCTGAGATGATATCTCTAATCGAGTTCTTCTGGATACTAATTCCGGCGTTTAACGGCGTCGTTCTCATGCTACTCAACAAGTAGGAACACTGTCGGTGACTCTAAAGCATGATACGATTTTAGGGAATTTCGTAGAGATGTCCTGGGTTTTAAGAAGGGTTCTGCGAAAGTCAGTTCTACACAACGTTCTACACAAATTGGTTCTGTATCATTCAAGCATACAAACGGCATAAATGCTCGATATATGTGAAGAAATAAACCAAACCACATCTTGTCCATACAAACAGTAGAAAACAAACACTTGCATCACGTTAATTCGAATCCTATTGTATTCTGCACTCTGTAAGGGGGGCTTGGATTCGAGGCATATGAAAACTCACCCTGCATGTCAGATTTAATTATTCTTAACGCTAGTTGAAGGAATGGAATCATAGCATCCACAAAAAAAGCGTTCGTGACAGTAGCAAGTTTATTGCAATCATATTTTATGAAGGTTACAAACGTAGCAAGGTATGAATAACAAGGTAACTTAAACCCTATTTACATAGACAGACCCTGCATGTTGCCATCGACGGGAAAACCGAACTCGTCAACAAGCGCGGGGTCTTCACCAGTGAATTCCATGGCATCCATTCCGTCCAGTCCAAATCCGAAGCCATGCCACATCCCATCACTACTGGTGCTGTCTTGAGCATGAACTGAACCATCGAAGGTTTGGCTTGTCACAGTTCCTGCGTCCATATGTTCGTAACCTTGCTGGCCCAGGAAGCCGTATTCATTATAGTGAAAATCGGCACTTGGATCTGCAGCTAATCCCGAAGGCATGTATTCTGTTTCGTTGAGAACATCTCCTGACTGCGGAAGGTAAAACTGCATATTCAGAGGCTCGGTTTCGTTTGGCACCACGTAGTTGACGTTCGCAGGAATGTAGAGAACATTCGTTTCTTTGTCGCGAATAATGTTCTCTCGGCAAATTTTTCTGGCTTTTCTGAGGAACAATGCGTCCAAATCCGGATCTTCGAAATGAGTTTGCCTCATTCCAGCGGGTATATCGGAAAAATCATCTTCGCAAGCTATGGCTGTAGATGTTGATTGACCCGAGGAGACCGTCGTCTGGGATGTAGTGCCTGGGATGGGCTGAACTTCATCCGAGCAAGTATACGGTATTTGTGGTGGTGTAACGTGAGAGGCAACAGATGTCTCCTCGTTAATCTTCTGAAATAAAACAATGATAGGAATATACCGATCATAGCACACTTACGCTCGAGGTTAATCCTATACGGCGCGACATATCCTGCGCTAAAGTAGCCCTTTCTCGTTCTAGCATATTTTTTGTGAGATGCGCCACAGTAGGCCGTTGAGCAGCACGAAGCTTGCGTGATGTCATCACCCCTACTTCTTCATGTCGCTCATTCTCACTAGCGATGTAGCGTGTTAGGTCTGGCTTCGTTCGTTTTCTGGATGACACTTCCTCAACATCGACAGCTTCTTCGGAGTCTGAAGATCGAGTGTGCGGTCGTTTCCCAGCTAACTTTTTTCGTTCAAGCCAGCTTGTTCCCTGCAGAGCACGCACATATTAATTGAAACTGAAATTTTCTAACCTTTTTGTTGGATTCGTGCTCCCTTCGGATGGAATCAGCCATCTCCGATACCATGCGTTTCTGCTGAGGAGTCATAGCTACAAACGGCTGCGCCAATCCCTCCCCTATGAGTTTTCGTTGGACAGCGTGAAGGAATTCTCCAGTAGCGTAGCGCATATAGAGAAGCGACTTCAGAGATGATTCAGGGCCGTCGAATAAGTCGACCCTTTTACGGTTGGCGTCTTCTCGGATGCGCACGTTGTCCAGATCCTTCACCGGTATTGACGTGGATGTCGCATTGGAACTGAAAAAGTCATTCATTCAAGCCATGAAAATCAGACTCATAAGCACATGCATTTTCTGAGCATGCTGTTCAATAGCTGCTCGCATAGCCTTCTCTCTTCTGTAACAAGGATTATCGATGGATCTGTGTCCGGGAGACGGGCTAGGTTGGACAACGGTTTCGCGGCGTAGAGTCTCCAAACAAGGCGATGGGCTCGATGGATGTGGTGTCGTGGAGATCAGATGGGAAGAGTTCGGGGACTTTAGCATAATATCTGGAACGCCAGAGACGGCGGGCTTCGCCAACTTCTTCAACAGTTCGTCTTTATTCTGAACGGCAGAAGATCCCACGGATTGGTCATCGTTCATTTCTTCCTCAGCAATATCGGTCAAGCCTTCAAAAACAGAGTCAAGGCGTTCCTTTGATACAGGCGTTTCATCGACTGGCGAGCTGTTCTGTTGGCTGAAGTCCGGTTCATCCACAACGGGAACTTCCTGAGACTCTCGAGTACGGCATAATGGGGCTACTGCCCTGCAGAGTTTCTTGAATATCGCTCGTTCTGGTGAGGGTAGCTAAAATTCAATTAAGCACTGGTTGGAGTGGTATGAAATCTTACTCTTTCTTCGACGCTCTTGTGCTTCGAGGCATTTGATGAATTTGAAGACAAATTGGACGACATAGATAACCTCGAAGAGCACCTTGAAAGTCGCTGGGCCGGGCGATCGGAACTTTGCGATGATGATCGACTTGTGAGGGAATGTTCAGAGCGCACCTCTTCATTCATTTCTGGCTCTGCATCAATACGTTGGACATTGGTCTTTTCCTGTCGTGAGTACTTCTGTGTCCGGCCATCAGCATATTTCGGAAAGAGGCCGGGATAAAGGCTTCTGAATTCTTCTGGGAGTAAACTGATTGCTGGTAGAGGAATGAAACCTTCGCGGCGCTGCTGCGCGGTCCTCTTGACCCAAAACACTTCTAATGGCATATCGAGAGGAAAGTCACAACTCTAAAATAGAACTCCACAAACGTTTAGGCATGTTATAAGCTTACATCGTCTCGCAGTCCTCGGCATACCCACCAAATGTGTTGGTAGGTGACGCCATCGTCGCCCACGAAGTCGCTGAGACACATCGACTCCAGTCGGTCCGCACATCTTGGACATCGAAGAATTTCTTCTCCTTCTCTGTCCTAAAGAAAATTTACAGATGAGTATCGATAAAATTATAACTAGCTTAACTCAGCCTTAACGGTACATTTGAGCGTAAGTCACGACGCATGAGCGCGAACAGCACATTGGAGAGCTTATTAGCAACGCTGTTGTTAACCATAACTATTATCTCGCAGATACTTCGGACAAATTCCCTGTACAAACAAAAATTTAAAAAAGTTACTTTGAAAACCATACAGCACATCAGCGACCATTCCTGTTAGCAAGTTTCACCATCTCTGTTCTTCTGCGAAGGCAAACTGGCAGCGCTACCAACCACAATAGCACTGCAGTTTATACGCCAAGGCAGGACGAATGTTCGCTTAGAAGTAGAAAAAGGACACCTACCGTAAGCATGATACGAAACTTAACGCGTTCTCGTCGATGCGATATTTCGGAGCGCCGGCGCGTGGGTGACTGGATATCACTGGGATTTGGAGTCCTGAAAGCAATGCAATTAGTAGTGCGGTAAATCGTGCGAACACGCGCTGCTAACTCACCGTCGAATTTCGAAAAGGCAATTTTATAGTCCTCGGAACTTATCGTGGCGGCACTACTATAAAGTTCATTCCCGAACAAAATGTTCGTTTTCCGGTACAATTATGGCATCCACAAATCTGGGTTCCTCATCTGGTCAATCTGGGTATCCTGGGTAACGTTCTCTATAAGTTGATTTTGTATCCGCCAAGATGTTCCGACAGTTTGAGATAAGCAAAATCAAAGCACCGTCCGAGTAGCAAATACCTTTGATGGCCAGGGTGAGCTTGGACTTGGCCATCCCAGTGACATCATCTGTTGACATGTTTATCGCTTTCTTCGCTTGCACAACAAACTGCCTGTTTTGCAGAAATACAGGGAACGTCGCCAACGATCGTTATTGCCGCAGTTACGATTGCTGCTCAGAGCAGGTTGCATCCACCCGCCTTCTTTGGCCTTGTTTTGAAATTCATTGCTTGCCTGAGTATCACATCACGATTTGCCCTGTAACATTTGTGTACGGTAGCGTAAGCTGCGCCGAGGGCGAGGGGAGCGCCTTGCGAGCGGCTGGCGGTTGTGTGCCTAATTCCGTTGTCCACCGAACAGATTACGGATTTCAGCGACCTTTTTTCCACCGCCACAAATGTACGCTTTTGTTTTGCACTTTATGCAAGCAGACTGTAATTGTTTGGAGAATGGCTTCCCTTCTTGCTGCGTGATTAAGGATGAGTGGTGGAGTCGCTGTCTTTCAAATGCGTGTACGCTGTTATCTACTGGAATCGTATCGTAATTTATGATGTCGAGACTGTTCTGCCGTCCTTAGCCGCCGTGGAGTTAAAAATAATGTATCTGTTCATCACAAGATTTCACTCATTGCGTCTATTCCAGGTACTCTCTAATGTCGATGCGTGGTGCCCCAGCAGCAAGAGGAGGCGTTGGCTTTCGACCCATGGATCCACGTCCAGCCGGAAACACGTCTACACCGATGCGGTCTCCGTCCCAGCCCTTCTCACTGTCGACCCGTGGTGCCATAGCCAGCAGAGGAAGAGCTCCTCCTCCCACGAAGAGTCCGCCTCCAGTGGGACTTTATCCAATGGAGATACGGATTGCCTTACTAAAGGCAAGAGGATATCCTGCCGAAGATATACTACTTGGTCCTCCGTCAACAGAAAGAGGACACCGGAGCTCACCCGCAATTGGATCGTCACTCACTGCTCGACCGCATCCACAGGCAGAGAAGGTCCAAGCGAACTGCGTCCCGTCACAGCCTCGTCAAACTCCTGCAGGCGTTTCCGTAAGCGCTACCAAGAAGGTCGAGCCTTTTGATGATGGATGGTGATTAAATCTCCTTAATTTTTCGTAATAAGTTGTAAATAATTTCATTGTAATAATATCTATATGGGTTTATAAATTCCTTTTCGTGGATTTTGTCCGACTTTGTGTGCCATGAACTGCAGGTGCAAACCGGGGCGCGATCCGGACCGAAGGTCTGTCGCTCGTGATGAGAGGTGTGAATAGATTTAAACGAAAAGGAATCGTCTCACGTGTACATTTGACTAGTTTTTTTGACGGCTATGCCATTTGAATCCTTAGCATCCAAGAATGGCATAGCCGCATAGCGCTCCGAATTAATATATGACTTGCATTGCAATGCATTGTCTATATTGGTCTGACTCTCTCCACACTGCTCGTCACGAACGGTCGTGCGCGGCTGACCTGCGATCCGAATCTCATCCACGTTTACAATCCCGTTCAGGTCGCATCACTAATGTCGGTGCTCTATCGCTTAGGACAAAGGTGTGCTCACCTCAGAACACTCGATCTGCACAGGGTTTTTGCCGTTCGAAATTCTCACTCTGACACAGACAAGTATTCTCACTTGAAGGATCAGATCTTTGATACCTACAAGGATCCAGTGCAGAATCGAATCCCGCTTTCGTTCATTTTTAAGGTATGTTTTCTGTTTTTGTGTAAATATACATTGCGACACTTCTTAGACCCTCAGTGACAGCGGCCTTAGATCGGATCACCCACGCATTCGTCTCCTCAATGATAACATTTCGCTAGTTCTAGCCAATCGGAAGTCCGATGACGCCCTCCATGACTGTCTTCTCGACAGGGAGACATTCAAAGAGTATGTACTTGTTATGCGACTAATCTAATCTTCAATTATTTAGGTGCATTTCTCCTAGTATCGAGCTCCTAAATCGCGCATTACAAAAAAAACTTGTAATTCCGGAGTGGAATTCGTTTACATCGTCCATCGGAAAGATCTTCAATGACTGCGCTCAATTTAAGGATGGTTCTGTGGCGGACTACATCCCCGAACTCAAACGTTCGAGTCCCGACTTGTGGGGCGCCGCCGTTTGCACCGTTGATGGCCAGCGGGAAAGTTGGGGTGATGCACACTCAGACTTTTGTATTCAAAGCGTATCAAAGCCGTTTACTTATGCAGTCGTGCTCGATGATTATGGCGTTGATCACGTCCATACGTACGTTGGGCAGGAGCCGTCAGGACGTCTCTTCAATGAAATCTGCCTGGACAGCGAAAGTTGTAGAGTTTTTCTTGCTCATTTACATATGACTGTTTAGAGAAACCACATAATCCAATGGTGAACGCCGGGGCCATCGCGGTTACTTCATTGTTGAAGCCTTCAACGACGCTGTCAGAACGATTCGGATATGTAAGATTTTTTTCTACAGCATAGACCTGATCCATTCTTGGTTCAGATCATGGGACGAATGAAGAGCTTCAGCGCAAATGGAAAACTCAACTTCAACAACGCAGTGTTAGTTGTCACCGTTACATTTTCCTTCTTCATTGCTGTACTGTAGGTTCCTTTCTGAACGGGAGAATGCCGACCGTAATTACGCCATCGGATTTTACATGCGGGAGCACAAATGCTTCCCAGAATATGTGACTGATTCCGCTAAATTCAAGGAAGTCCTTGACTTGTACTTCATGCTGTGTTCTATGGAAACCGATGCCGAAACCTTGTCCGTAATGGCGGCAACTCTGGCCAATGGTGGAGTTTGTCCTATGAATCAAGAGCGAACCGTGTGTCATCGTGCTGTTAGGCACACCCTAACATTGATGCACTCCTGTGGAATGTACGACTACTCAGGGAAGTTCGCATTCTACGTTGGAATTCCATCGAAAAGTGGCGTATCTGGCGCTATGATGATCGTAGTCCCAAATGTCCTAGGAATGGCACTCTACTCCCCGCCTCTTGATCCTCTAGGAAACTCTGTGAGGGGAGTGGAATTCGCTAAGAAGCTAGTTGGAGAATTTAACTTTCACAACTTTGATAACGTGGTAAGTCATTGTAACTCCGTGCTGTGTAAGTATGCTTAATCCATTTAGCAATACGGCCCTCGGCTCAAAGTTGATCCGAGACATACCAGTCAGCACTTACAACAGCAAATCTCCAACTTGTTTTTCGCAGTCCGTAATGGGGACATAAGCGAAATCAAACGGTTTGTCTTTCAAAGGCTTTATTTGAGCAACTTAAATTTTGCTTTAGTTATCTGCTGAAGGGATACAGGTTGGATGAGATTGATTACGATGACCGAACTGTCCTTCACGTAGCCGCCAGTGAAGGCCTTCCTCACATTCTCCACTATCTCCTGGAAAACTGGCCGACCGATTCTATTGGTGAGTTGACATGAAGGAAACTGATGTAATTTAAAATCGATGTTCAGATATGTATGATCGCTATGGACACACACCACTAGATGATGCGATTGCATTTGATCACAAAAAGTGCGCTGCGCACTTGAACAGGTTTATGGAAAAGAAAGGTAGCCAAGGAAGCGAACTGAAATTGACTAAAGCGTGTATTTGATATGTGAGTATTAATCCGAATAAACGCGAGACTTTGTGATAAACTTTGTGCCTTTGTTTAACAATCTCTGAAATCACATGATGTGGCAAACCGCCGATATATACGCGTCTGTCAACGCTTTTCAGGTCCACATCGCATACTCGACGTTCTCAAAGAGAAAAGTCCGTTTAGACGTCTTAGACTTCTGCAGACAGTCGTGGAACATGGCTCACTGTTCTCTGCAAACTTCGCCTTAGACAAATTCTGCGTCTATCTGCTCATTCGGGACAGTTCCTGACTTCAGTCAACCACTCAGCCGGTTGTGCAAACCTCGTTTGACAATGAAGGTAGGTACTCCGATGTAGTGAACGTCTGTTGACCCTTGCATCGTTCCAGGAAATGCTGGGCCGCGTGCTGCTTTTCTTCGCCTGTGGCCTTCTTTGTGCCTCCGCGAAGAAGTACGGCGTGAAACCCGTTCTTTACATCAATCTCACCCAGGCAGTAAGTCGTATCACCCATTTGCGTTCCAACATCGAAGCAAATTATAGAAAGCTGGTATGCATATTGATGATGGATGTCAAGTGGAGGCGAACATCACTCTCACCCCGCTTATATCTATCGATACAGGAAAACCCATTGATAAATGCGCCAATATGACAAAATCCCTCCAAATGGTCCATAGCGAAAATGAGACAACGGAGTCACCATACATCATATACTCTGAGTTAAACGTGTGTTACCGTATCACGGTTTATAAGTAACACCCGAGGACTTTAGGTGACGGAGCTGTGTCCAAAATCAGAAGAGCCCGATGTCAACGTAGGAGTAGTTCGTCACCGACAAGGACTTCTGAATTATCACTGTACTGAGCCAGAGATAAGCTTCTTCTTTGATCGCTTCACGTGAGTTATAATATCCAGACTTTGTATTAATTCAACTTCAGTTGGTGGGCACTGATGATTGTCATCGTCATTGGACTGGTGATCATTGTTAGCACCATCTTCGCCTGCTATGTCGACTGCGTTAACCGTCGAACAACCATGCCCGAGACAGCAAAGGACGACGCTGAACGCAGCACCCGGGATATGGAACAGTCAATTCGGCGCCATGATCTGGAAAAACTCCTGGAAGCGAGCATCTTGCGGCATCGGATACGCGAAGCTGAAGCCGAACAGGCGAAGGACCGCCGTGCGAGACGCGAAGCCCAGCGCCAACGAATGACACAGGCGCAACAGGAGGTCACTGAGCGAAGCACGGAATCTCACCACAGTTCCGAGGGGTCTGAAGGTCGCAAGTCGAAGAAAGCGACTGAATGCGTCCCTCTTGCGACGCTAAACCCGAAGGTGAGGGCCTCGCGGTCAATGATGGTTTCAACCTGCAACTCTTCAGATTATTCATAAAGTTGTTAATGAACAGTCGCCGCAATCCAACGGGACAGCAACCTCGATAGACAGCACACCGAAGAATGCTGAGAATGAACGTGATAAGGATGAATCTTCAGAAGCTTCGGACGTTAAGGTGCCACTGCTGCCCATTTCGAAGGTTGCGCTACAAGCAAAGAATGAACAAGGGAAACGTAGGATGGATCGCCGCGACCGTTTAATCGACTCTATCGAGCTGACAAAATTCAAGCGCCCCGAAGTCATGGTATCGAAGATGGATGAAGAGTTTGCCCTTCTCACGTGTGAGGAAGGAGACCTACAATCTCCACAAACAACATCGACCTCACCCGATAGCTCTTAACTACATGTATTGTGGCAAAACGTTAAATTAAACTTCCTAGCAAGAATACGTACATACATCACCACATGACAGTGATGATTCTAAGGGATTAATACCAACCCTCAAAACAAGGTTTTACGACACATCCATTGCGTCAAAGACTGGTCCTCGGCATCGAATGTTGCGGCGGCGAGATACCCTTCTTGATGGAGTAGACGGAGTTTCAGCGCGTCTACCAGTGTTCGGTCGTTGATTTACCGGGCTTTGATACGATGAAGGAATATCGTTGTTCTTAAACCTAATGCGGGTGCTTCTACGAAGTACTGGTGTTGGTGTTTCGATGATTTTCAGCGCATGAGGCAGAGGCTTGAACGCAGGTCTTGTCGCATAGTCCAATTGGTCCAAAAACGGTTCTGCCAGGAGTTGGGATGCAGTCGGCCGAGTACTTGGGTCGCTGTGAATCATCCTGCGAATGGTGTTCTGCAGGTGCAGCGAGATACCTCAAATAACCCAAATGCGTAATACATACCTAAAGTACAAACAACTTACAGTCCATATACTCTTCAGGTAGAACTCCATTCCTCAGATCAACCCACCGCTCACCATTCTTAGGAAGGCTCAAGCCGGTAGATAACTCCAGAACTGTCATTCCGAGACTGAAGATGTCACTCGCCGAAGAAGGGCTAGCTCCCGCCAATACAGCAGTATCGAGATATCTGTTATCTCCTTCATGATAGAATCCTAGAGGATCCTGCAAGGGTATAATAGAAGCTTAGCAATCGCCATACCACCTACCTTGCTTGTATCGAAGAGAAGTCCAAAATCACCAAGTTTGCAAGTGCCATCGAAGCCAATAAGAATGTTCTCGGACTTGATGTCGAAGTGGATTAAGCCAAGACGATGCAAAGCATCAAGAGGCTAAGAATACGATACAAAATGCGACCAAAATACATTCTAAATCTTACCTGCAATAAGTCTTTCATGATGAACAGTACCTCCAATTCCGAGAGGTCATGCACCAGTGAATACTCGTCCAGGTTCCCAGCGCACAGTTCAGTTTGAATGTAGACTCGTCCTTCCTCCTCCCAGGCCAAGACCAGATGGAGAAGATTGGGGTGCTTCGGAATGCGGGCGAAGTTTCTGACTTCACGAAGAGCGTTCATACGGTCGTGATCGTAAGCTCTCAGCTGACGTTTTACGGCGTAAGGCTCTCCAGTGTCCCTGGAGACAACGGACATGACTTCGCCAAAGGATCCGCGACCGATGACTCCTTTGTTGATGAAGCACTGCTCGAAGTAAGAAGCCTTCGATGTGCGCCGGTACGATGATGACTTGGTCAAAACTAGAACAGAAGGACAGGTTCGTAATGGTAGAGAGGGACACTCACCTTCTTCCGTCGACTTTCCTTGCGACACGACTTGGAATTTATCATCCTGGTTGCAGCGTCTACGCTTCACAGAATTCATACATGGTGTTGCTGGAACGGCCTTCGGTTGTGTCGCCGCCTTGGCGCGCTTTGTGGTCCAGGCTTCGTGGAGAAACTTCATTTCTGGTGTACGCTGAAGCTCAGCAGAGGTGCTGAGCATTTTTCTCGGCATTGTAAGTACTGTAATGCAAGGTTCAACGTTATGTAATCGAGACATTAGAAAAGACGCGCAAACGCAAAAATACATGATGAAGGCAGGGCGATCCAAGCCGCGAAATGCATAATGAGGATGAGGAAAATGTCGAGGAGACACGCTTAAGGGCAAGAAAAATGACCCCGGACGGAACCCCTCAAGCAAAAAATATTAGGACCATACAGGCCCTCTATAGATACTGACTCTCGCAACGAAAGCAAGATTCAAAATTGGATCTGCCGGGAATGCAAGTCTTATCGGTATTTCAAGTACTTCGCTGTTTTTTATCAAATCTTCCGTCACGTTCTTATTAGATAGGATATATGATCTAACGTGACTGAAGACAGAGAACAGCGATCGCGAGCCACGTTTGTAAATGAAAGGAAATGAAAAATGCCGAACATGTGACATTTCCAAATGACTTCAACCGAGAGCGAGCACTACTCAGGGACTGGATTAGGTCCGGCTTTGCAAACGCCCAATCCCAAGAAGCACTCAAATCGGCCTCAAGCTTCTTCCAGGATTCGTTTTGAGGTCTTGTGAACACGATGCTTCAGAGGACTCATCGTCCTACGTGAAATCATCTCCTGCACACTGGTCTCACGACGATCCCACTGGTGTCTACTTAGAGCTGTCTATCTATTCCTGAGGATATCTTGGATGTTTATATCTGGATTTTATCGTGGAAGGCTTGAGACCGCATAGCTATCTTCACGTTAAAAGGTAATCTTGTAATCATCTTGTCTCTCTGACTGTCTTGTACCTTGTCGTGGACTCCAAAAGAGTATGCATCCGTTTGTTCATAGAACATGAAGCGTGAAGCGTTGTTGTTATAGTCTAGCTTTCGTCTTAAATGCTTATCAGCCTACTTCAGCTTGCCGATATAGATGAAAAAATGAATCGACCTCAAATGCGGTCCATGCAGAAGGGCTGTGAAGGATTTCGTCGTCGGTTCCAATCGGACGATGAATCATCAGATTCCGATGTTGAGATTATCGCAGTTGGACCAGGTTAGTATTTTATAGTTTTACCCTTAAACTTCTCCATTGCGCATGCTCTTATTTAAACGTTGTCCTTCTTCTAGCTTCTAATGAAACCCACGATAAAATCGAAGACAGAAGAAAGAAGAGGACCTTCGGAGAATCGTTCGGGACGGCTCCACAGCCAGAAGAACTCTTCGCCAAGTCGGCCTCTCGAAACCGGTCCTACCTTTCAGAGGACTCGCCTTCCCCGAATCCAAGCGATTTCCCTGATCCTACGGCGACCTCACCTCCACGCGAAGAAGGAGAACTCGCCGACTCTGATATTGAGGTTGTTGGAGATGGACCGGGTAAGTTCTCAAATCTTCGTTTATCTTATTTACTTCAAAATCTTCTGATTCCAGTCTCCAATGAAACAATGGAGCAAATCCAAGGCAGAAAAATCAAGCAGTGCCAGGGGGAGGCGTCGATAGCGCCCAGTCAGCCAGGAGAAAGGGCTACTAGATCGTGTTCACGAAATCCGTCTCCTTGTTCAGGGAACTCGCCTCCTGACACTACAGCCGAGATACTCAATGAAGAATCTGATATTGAGGTTATCGGAGATGTACCGGGTAAGTTCTTAAATCTTCGTTTATCTTATTTACTTCAAAATCTTCTGATTCTAGTCTCCAAGGCGACAATACAGCAAATCCGAGACAGAAGAATGAAGAGATGCATCAGGGAGGCGTCAAGAGCACCTAGTCAGCCACGAGAAAGGGCTACTAGGTTGCGTTCACGAAACCCGTCCCGCTGTTACGGGGACTCACCTTCTGACACTACAGGCGAGGTGCTCAATGATATACTGAGCCAGGTTAGCCTTACATCCCCTCTACCTGTAGTCAGGTCCAGATCGGAGACAAGATCCGCAACAGCTGATGTAAGTCGGGACACCACAACGCGAATGTAAAATCTGCTCTGTATTTAGGAGAAAGCAATCCGGATGGCCAACAACGCAAAGGTGAAGATGTCAGTAACCAAGAACCCTCTGGCGGTCGACGATCTCAGCACTTCAATGCTGTGGATGCCAAAGACGCCTGCAAGGACCTAGAACAACGAATTATTTATCGACTATCGTTGCTCACTCTATGGTTGTCTTCATGAAAATGTATAAATCAACTTGTACAATATTCTCATTGTTGGCGAGCTTCCAGTCTATGTATAAGGAAGCTATTGAGGCTTCGACAAGCACAATAAGACACCGTCATAAGTGTGACTTTATTTTTATCACATACATTCATTTCTAGGTTCTTAACGAAACTGACGTTATATTCGTGGTACAGGTACTTTTTAACATAATCAAAGTCCTCAGCTTGCTAAAAGGATGTGGGCTAAATACACAGTTTGCCTTGGTCCACAGCTTACCTGTTGAAGACGAGGTGGATGATCTGGCAGAACAATGGGTAGGCGGTGAACAGCCCGTTGACGATCATGGCTACGCTTCGCCCAGGTATCAAAGACGATCCAAACTGGTAGAAGCACTCTTCTCCGGAGATGTACAGAAAGCTGATGGCGGAGATGAATAGAATGCGAAATTCTACCTTGGACTGGCCATTCGTCCGATACTGAAAGCTGATGTCAGCCATGCATGGCTAAGGCCGTTACCATAGCTATGTATGCGAAGATAACCAGATAAGAGGCGAATGATCCTATCAGGGTTGAGAATGTGACTGCCTGCTCCAAATGCATAGCTAATGCAGTCCATTTGCCTTCTAAGTAGACCCAATTGCTATCAATGATGCTGAAAACGTATCCCGTATAAGGAGACATGTCTATAGCAAAGACGACACTGGCGGGCAACCATGCGATTACGGTAACTGCCTGAAACGAGGAATATGCTTAGAAGAGTCGATCTGAATAACGAACAATCGATGTGATCGGCCTTCTTCGGTCACTTTTCAAAAAGACTATTATGCAAAGGCGCTCGATGGCCAACAAGAAGTTGAGGGTCATCGTGGCCATCCACGAGAAGTTCATAATGGCTCCGAGCAACTGTTCCTCCTTGGTGTTGAAGACCGCTTTAAATATGGTCTTGCAGCTCGTGAGCATGTGGACCAGGACTTGCACTAGTATGGCCAGATTCAATTGCAGAAGCAGTCGGTATGAGGAGACGGACCTAAGTTCTTGAGTGGATATGACGATCTAAAGATTGCGATTTTCAGTGGTATCTGCAGGTCATCGTACAAAGGATATGGAAATCAGAAGTAGAAACCCGCATAGGGCGACGAGGAAATGTATTATACCGATCATGATACGGAGTATATCATCCATGATCTGGAATCCGAGCTGTCCGGGTATTCATGGAACGAGGAACCATGGGGGAAGCCGTTCCTTCTGAACCCTTCCGCGGACTATTGAGCGCATTCTTTCGCGATCTCATTCTTTTTGCATGCGTGTTATAAATTTGTTTAATAACTAGGTCGTGTCAGGGAACAATACAATTATACTTCCTTCAGAGAGAGGAGGTATCGCGTGGTTAGAGAATACGCTGCTCAAGATATATCGGTCCCTTTTGAGAGAATTGAAAGGGAAACTGGAGAACAAAGTACATATAAACATGACGAAGTCATGCAACACCTTAAACCTTAAAACGTTATAATTAAGAATTATTCATTTGTCTGAGGGTTTGACAAGTACATACAGCATGGGTGTTAGAATGTTGAAAATTCAGCTGCGCCTAAAAGCTTGGACTTATCAGGGGCGTGTTAATAGAGAAATGGCTCGCGATTTGTGCAACAAATGTTCGCTTTTTATCAGGAGCTCTTATTGGAAAATGTTTCATAAAAAATGGGGCACAGGTTCCAGAGCGTTTGCAGGATTGCCTCCAGAATGTTAACTTTTTACTTAAGGTTTAAATTGATGCTTAACTTGACAAAACTAGTTGCATATTTGCTCTTATGAATTAACTTCAGCTTCCAAGTACGTATATCTCTGTGCATCTAGTAGTAGTTTAAAAGTGCAGTTTCGCTTATTTGTGCGCACTTTACTATCTGAATTCGTAAAACGCCGCTTTTTCTGTGTATGCTGTTTTACGTGGGCCATTTTCAAAAATAGAAAAAATTATATCGTATAAATTTATTTAGTACGTTCTGTACACCCAATTTATATATTCTATGAATAATTGCTGTTTGGTGAAGTCCTGGAGCTCGATCTTGGCACGAACATAGAGGGCGTCATCTTTTCAGGGATAAACGTAAAGAACTTCTTTCGAAATCCACTGAAATCCATATTTGAGAAACAATTCAAAAATATGCACTGTACCTGTTGATAGACAGCAACATTAGCGAGTTGAACGCCGGAAGCAGGATCCAGGACAAGGTCATAATCCTGAAAGCGTCCTCTCCGACGCTGAAGAATTTGGGTACTACGTTGAACGAGATGACGTTCCCAATTTCGTAGGAGAAGGACGCGGCAAAGGCGAAGAACAGGCGGATGTCGGAAGCTTTGCCATGCTTCTTATGCTAAAAAGGGACAACAAGTGTTCCATATTCCTATTGTAGTTCTAGGATACCTTCATGATGAATCCCCAGGTGAAGACGTACAAGCAGAATCCGAAGGAAATGGTAAAAACGGAAGAGAATCGGTCAAAATATCGGAAGTTTGACTGAACGTCGAAATAGTCCCATGTGGCTATGCTCCGGTCCATGTAGAGAACGTCCAGAGATATCAAAGTCACTACGGCGCAGATTGTGAACAGCGCCCAACACACGAGAACACTGCCCTAAAAGCAGATATTGATGAGACTTCTGTCTTATTCAGCAGCGTGCTGCAAAAGAAGATTGAAAGGAAACAAGGTAATGTCGCCTTTGGGCTTCGAACGTATGACCCTTAATGCGGCAGGCAAATGCTCTATCGCTGCATATTCTGGTGCCTTCTGTTCTCCCTTACCCAATGAAAAGTGACGGTGTCCAGCAGACTCATGATCTTGAATTGAGTGATCGTGGCGAATCTGTTCACTGCCAATACCAGTCGCAAGTAGACTAATCCGATCCACGCGGACATAAGCAGAGCGCCGAGCACTCGATTTGCAATAGGACTGATGGCGTTTGGATCGAGAAGGATGAAGCCTCCCATGAAGCAGATGACCATTTGAGCGCATTCTAGCACGGTGATGTTTGCCATTATTTGGAAGGACTTTTGTTTTCGGTAGAACTTGCTCCTCATGATGACCTGGAAGATTGCTGTAAGAAAACCTGAATGAAAAAAATAAAAAATAGTTGAAATGCTTTGACACAATGCTTTGACGAGGAGCACCTTAATCAATTTCCTGCTTTATGGTAGCTTTCAGAGGATTTACATTGTTGGAGGTCTTGAGTCTTGACTATGTTTGTTGCTGATCTAAAAGGACGCTCTCTGATCTGTGGTGTGACTATCCATTAATTTTAATTCGGACAAGTGAGATCAAAAACAAGTTTACACCAAGCAGATGCACGTTGACACTATATTTGGGTATGTCCTTTTGGATTGCACTCACCCAAAGTGTTCTGAACGATCCAGCAAAAGAGAGGGTGGACGCCAAGAAGTGCAGTATGGCCTGGAAATCGTAGGTGTGGAACAGGTTCATGCTTCTGAAAAAAGTTGGGATTAACAAAAAAAGAGTTTCGGAGTATCGTAGCGCGCAGTAAATAAAGTCTATATCATAAATATCATAAAATATTATAAAATGATGTAAAAAATATTATAAATATATAAAAATATTATAAAAAGAAATGATGCGGATAAAATTAAAATTATAGATGCTATAAATAATTCTTCCAGTTTAATTGCTTGCGGGAATCGTGCTAAGTGTGAAAGTGCTAAGGGCGAACTCAGCTAATAACGGTTCGAGTTTGTGACTTTCTGAGAGACTTTAGACTACTTTGAACTATTTGATTAATAATAGCAGATGAGGACTACTTTGTAGTTGCGCACTCATATTGTAAAAAGACTCGACGTGTTTGTGTCACATGTAGAAGATCATCGAACATTGTATCGTTAAGAACTGTAGCTTTCCATTTCCATGCTCATAATCTCGGCCTGAGAAAGGCCCCAAAAAAGAAAGGCCAAAGATACCATAAATGGTCAATATTACTTTCCGAACTTTCCGTTCCTTTATTTCCATATTTTCTTCCGCTTCTACAAACATTTACACTTCGGTGAACCTATCAAAACCCATTTAAGGTCATTTAAGGCACGTTGCAGCGTTAGCAATAGTATGAATTTAATTAGCAGATACCAAACCGGGTTTTCTTATACATACTGGTAAAAATTATGACAATGCAGCCCCTTTTGCGAGATAGATACCGCGATTATTCCAGGATGACAGCGGTGCCAAATTGAATATCTTATTTGTTAAGATTTTTGCCAATAAAGAAAAGAACCTAAAATTTAATTGACGATAAGCTTAATTGCTCAGATAAGAAAACGTAATTTTAACAAATTGCCTTCTAAGTAAGCGTCAGCTAATGGGAAACATTTAACAACGTTTATGTATGTGATAAATGCTGAAAAGGATGGGAAATACATAGAACAGCTTGACTTCATAGGACAGAGAGTGTTTCGAGCTACTAGTTTGTAGGTTTGTGAATATCGGTACCTAGTACGTTCTGGATGGACAGAAGTTCCAAGTAATGTTTTCCTTTATAACACAAGATATAAATGAAGTAACATGTGACAAGTAACATCACAAGGTCTTCACAGGGTTTAGAACCTAAACCAAGTTGTCACGCCTACCTGATGGTGTAGCCACGCCCAACACAGGAAGGGCTCCGAGAACAACACCAGGAAGGTACTTGTACCCAATTATCCTTCCAACTAGATCAGATTTAATAAGGTTTGGAGGGAGTAATGAGGCACAGATAAGTAGAAGTAGAATGACGTCAATGAAGAGCTGCTAGAGGGGCACTAAAGAGGCACTCAAGAGGGGATGAGTGTTTAGCAGTAGATGAAAGCTTGCGCGTTTAAAAGTACATATCATTAATGAATCAGATCGGCAGCAAAGGGAAACATGTAAAAAAAATCCTGCACGGTCATCATGCACGTGTACTGTTGAAAAATAGGTATTTACTTTTTAAGCACTCTTAAGACCATATCATGAACCCAGAAAGTTCACTTACATTATAAAACAACGGCCTTTCAAAGCGACAAAATAATAAAACGTCCTTAATGCATATGACAAAGCATCAACTATGCAAAAAATCAAATGAAAAACTTTAATTTATCGGGTAAGCACTGTTCTGCGCTGGTTTTTGACACGTCTTAAGTATGGGTCTTATGACGAAAGTTCACCGGTAGTCATTGTTTACTCGCCACTATCTACGGTATAACGCTAACTAATGCTATTAAAATTTTCATTCTTATATGATAAAATAATTTCCTATTCAGAGGGTAATGTTATTCACAAGTAATGGGAAGCAGAAGGTTAAAACGACAACAAAAGCTGTAGCTCACAAGGAAAATAGGGTTTGTAAGTGGACCAAGTTGGTAGACACGGAAACTGACCAAGATAAAATCTATAGAAAATTCTATAGAAAATCCCACCCTGTAAGCTTGTGAAACGTTAGAAGCACTCACTGCAGTTTAACGTTAATTTATTACATTATTTCATACCATTAAAAGTTCTTTGTTTCAGTTCGTGACGAAGCACATTTAATTAAATTTTTCCAATTTAATTTACGAGTGTGCTAAAAGAGGTAACAAGGACAGAGTCCCCTGACAGGGGGCCTATGCTTCGACAAAAATTGACAATGCGGTCGATCTAGTCAGGTATTCTTGTTTTAATTTCTTTGTAATTCGTTCACCAGACGAGTAAAAGTAAAAGGAGAAAACACCGTAAACATGACGTAGACGTTTATCATTTAATGTTTGGCTACTGTATCTACCTTAACCTAACTTTTGAATGTTGTGGACTTTTTGCTAACGTACATGTTGACTGTTGATGTTGGTAACAGAGTTCAGACTGCGTTTAGTAATGACAAAATTAACAATGAATGTTAAATAACAAAGGAACTACAACAAAAATGCCACACTCCGTGAACTTTCCATCGCTTCCTCGTTTGGTACAGTGCCGGACAAACATATACGCCACCACAATCTTAGGAGGAACGAAGCTGAACCAGCTCACTCAAAAAATAGTAATATGCGTTTCAAAGAACTCCAGTTGAACCACAGTAGGCAACGCCTATTTTGGATTGTACTAAACATACGGTAAAAAGCGGAGCTCTCTCCAAGAAGTCTAACATAACTTCTTAGGATCCACGTACACAGAACTGGCGAAGCGACCTTGTTATTCCTCCCAATAGACTGTTGTTCGGTGCTTCATTTCATGCCACATGTGATGAGAAGTGCAGAAAAACAGAACGCAAAAAAATTCGGCAAACTACGTCAAAAGGGCGCATGCTCTATTTGGATGCTTTTAGTTCAAAAAGGAAACAATTTTGAAACTTATGACCGAGCTTGTCCTCTACACGACTGTGATTAAGACCTTTTTTTTGTATTTTAGTGCACAAAACTGTGCCGTTCTGGGAAAGTGTAAGATACGATATTCCGGTCGCGTGTGTGACGTACGTTGAGTGTGTTTTCTGTTTTTCGAACCGTTAAATGTGAAAATAATAAAAAATACATTTTTTAGATTAAAAAAAAAGATTTTAAACTGTATATCAAAACTTTTGACTGTGAAATATCTGGAAAATCAAAGATATAGAAAGAGTCAGAATCGTTTTCAGATTAACATTGCTCATAAAATTAATTCTTTGTAAATAGATTTTGTCTCCAAAACGATATCCATAGTGGTTGACTTTTTGCAAATGATTTTTATCTTCAGTGGTTTCCGGGAGCAAAAGTTTCAGTTCGGGTGCAACAATTTTTCGACAAGCAAAAATTCAAATAACTCCCGCGGTGAAACTCCCGTAAATATTCAAAGAACTATGTGTGTTTGTATAACACACAATGGTATAAAATAAAAATAATGAAACGGACATGTAGACAGAGATAAGACCAACAGCGGTGCCCGAAACTAAAAAATTATACGCCTGCAATACAGTGTTTTTTCTCAATTGTTTCCTACTTTGTGAGCGAATGAAATTAATTACGTATAACACACACAAAGAGAGAAACGTGAGAACAACAACGTGATCTGTTGACTGAGCTCGATGGTTCTGTTCCGTGCCTAATGAGATGTCAAGGATATCGTCAAGCATTTACTCAAAAGAAAAAACAAAGCAATATTATTTTCTAGAAAGGTCCAATTTATCTCTTAAAAATGACCGAAAATGGAATTATTGAGTTCTAAACTAACCTTGACTTCGGCTGACTCAAGATTAATTTAATTTGCTCCTGAATGTCTTTAATGTTCAAAATACACGTACTCTACCGGGTGAAGCTGATGATTCACGATAAGTATGTAGGCTATATTAAATTGCTCAATTAACTGTAACCACGACAGAGTTTCGCACGGAAGAGAGCCTCCACTACGTGATATCGGAAAGATTACCTAAAATGCTTTATATGTGCATTGCACGTTTGCAGCGATGTTTAAATGTTTAGAGTGTAATAAAAATTTCTTGAAACCGTATAACGGCTTTTTAGCAATCTGTAGAAATTATGAAGGAATCATGCAACAACATAACGAGTAGTCAAACATTTTTATGCACCAAGTAGAGCCAATTTCCTACGAATGTGCACATCAGGGACAACAGCACCTACATATTCCAACTTTTCGTAAGATATTAATTTATATCCACTTAAATTGGTTTGATTTAACCCTAGGAATTCAGTTTATCAAGGTTCATATTAGAGGTGTTATTGGCGAACAAATTATCGAGCACATTTAACTCTACAAGAACCGTAAACAAGTAGCAAAGAAAACTAAAATTAAAATAAAAAATTAATATTTTGCACTAGAAAGAATTCGCAAAAATCCGATGCGCATATGCAGGGTCATTATTAAAGTGAATGTGACCTGGATAATCAAGAAAAATACGCGTTTGCAATTTATTGCTTCTCTATGATCTGCTACGTTGCGCACTCATCGTAAGCGTAAGATAAAAACTATCGCGTCAGGACCACCTTTGGAAGAAAGAAGTACACAAGCCAAGTGAAATTATATATAGAAATAATTAAGGAAAGCGCTACGGTAGGCCAAAGAAGTGCAACAACAAAAATCGAGCCGAGATTGAATCCCACAGGTGTTTTTGCTCTCAATGACTAGGGATCGTGAGGATGGCCTTTTGTTCTACGCGCAAATGCCACTCTGAAATTTGCACATGATTTTTTTAACATTAGATCGAATTCTGAAAAAGTTGAACAATGTTAATTTAAATGCGACGTGCAGGGTGTAGTGCAGAAATTAACTTCGTTTCTGGAAATCTGGAAATTCATTTGACTAACTGAGAAGGATTGTTTTGTGCCCTGCGGCTGACAGTGCATAAAAAGGACGTCCAAAAATTTTAAATAAAAAACCAATAGAAAAGAAATTTAAAGAACGAAGAATCCAAGCAATTACATTTTGTTTTTATATATATTATAGATGCTGCCAGACATTGTTTGAAAAAATTTGATTATCGAGGTATATGTTGCAATTTTAATATACGTTCTTACTAAATGAAAAGGATTATATTGTTTTTATTGTTTTGTGACTTAAAAAGGACATACAATAATTTTAAAGAATAAAAAGAAAATTTGTAAAAAAAGACAACTTATATTTTGTTTTACAATATACGTTATTGTTTTTTTCTACATGAAAAAGCTATATTGTAACAGTAATGGATCCGAACACGTCTGAATTCGTTTCTTTATTTGAAACAGTTTTTATGCATGTTTTCATTCCTACTGTACATTAGAGAAAGAAACTAAAAAACCGAATTTGTACGGGAGAGCCAGAGGAAGCGGAAAGGAGAATGTTTAAATTCGCGTGCATGTTTCAGTTTGTTTGTTTTGTTTTCCTTTTAATTTAATAATCAAATCCATTGTACTGGAACATAATAAATCTTCAAAGAACGACTTGTCTTATAAGAAAGACCATAAAGGGGACGTTTCCGACTACTGTCTAGACAATTTGTGGGTGCAAGTTCGCGACACGGACAAACTAATTACCCGACGCAGTCATATCGTCTCGAGTTCACTCATGTCTGTTGGTGAGTTTAAAATAAATCCAATAAGGCCATGAATTAAAAACAAGCGATGCCGATCTGAAAGCAGAAAACAGAGCGATGTATGTTTAGAATTACTCAGTCCTACATTTGAGGAATGTCCTACGTGTCCTGTCTTTTCGTAAGTACCTAGGCAGCTGATTGCATGTGCGCGATGTGCAAGGACCTTCCAAAGTGCGCATTAAGTGCAGGTTCAGAAAAGTTCAAGGACATGTCCGATCTTTCCAAGTAAGTAGATACCTGGAAATACTTACCGTAAATCCTACATTCATTACCGAGATCAGTCTCATTGGATTTATTTAAATTAAATTCGTGAAAATCAAGGTTAGAGATCAAGACGCGCCATCTGTGGAAAGGACATGCGACGGATTTCGAACTCAAATGCCTCAGCACCAATATCGACCGACACGGTAAAAACTGCGGAAATCGACACGGGATGCAAAATGTGATATTGTGATAACTGTAATATTGTATACTTGCACCGATATCTTGAAGGGCGTAATGCCGTTGATCTAGGAAATAAAGTAGGAAATAAATGATGTGGTCCATAGAAGAATGGGATTACAGAATTTGGTTCGAGATTTTTTATCACAATAATTTATCAAAGTGTTCTGTTGGAATGTTATTTTATATTTTTGTACAATAAAAAAAGACTCTGGATGTACGACTGCACAATGGTAATGAAAATGAAAATATCGTAGGAAATAAAACATATGTAAGAACACCGTAAATTAACTTTAAATCCGGGCTAATTTATGTTAAATCACGGATTGCTCCTGATGATTCCACTGTCTCCCGGATATTTTTGATGATGAGCTTCAGTATCCGATATTCATCACAGAGATAGTGTTATTTAATCCTCTTGCAATAAATAAAATGCATTGGGAAATCACAATAAGAACAACGATAATCATATCGTAGTTACCGTCGGCACTGTATAAAATTATCTAGCGCGTCCACGATGGACTGTGTTACGATTGTCGTATCTCGATTTCATAGTTTTGTAAGTGACTATTATGTATTTTTTCCTAACTCTTCTCAAATCATACGTCACATGCTATAAGCGAGATTTGTTCATTGAACTAGCGGAAGCAAACCTCAAGAACTGAAATATAAAAACCTACATATTCAACGAGAATACAAAAATAGTGTAGTAGAAAAACGGTAATCATTTGAACTTTAGAACCATGTATTTGTGGCATCACATCTTGTCATCACCACCACATTGTAGTGAAAGTTATGTTAAGGTCAATATAATTCCAAGACACTGTTGTCGAGGCTAAATGGCCGCCTAAGCAGTTTTTCAGGGAGCGTAGATTCTGGAGTGAAGCTGAAACTAACGAACAGAACGGTGATAACGCAATGAAGGTTGGATAAAGCGTCCCGTTGCCGATGTCAGGCATTTTATGTTGTTATCGGGACTCCGTAAGGGAATACGAAACTTGCATTATGCCGCATCAAAATTGAGTAGCAACATAGTATAATTCACCGTGATGTAACGTGGTATACAACCAGTTTCTTAAACCTGGGTATTTTTGGAAACGAACACGCGAGCTTCAGAGCCCACTCACGTATTGGGAGGGTCACCTGTCACCCTTAACTCATTTAGCCGTTGGATGTCTTACGAAGAAGCCAGCATATATGCATTAATTAAGCATTATCACTTTGTGGGTGATAGCATCGGAGAGGCCCGTAATTAAAAATTAAAAATAAAAAATTAAAAAAAAAATATGTGGTCGTATTTATAGAACAGTGCTTCTCAATGACTTTATATTTTCTCTCACCATATTTCAACCTTCAGGATGAAAGAGGATGTTGCAATTAGCTTCTTCAGATAGATTAATTAAGTAAGTAGGAAAGTTATAAAGGAAAAAAGTGGCAACTTTAACATATAAGGAAAATTGGTCATGAAGTCTAGTCCTTTCACGATTTTTACAGCAAAATACAATGCATAAAAATGCAGTGTTATGTGGCATCACTGTCTCCCAGTATGTCGTACATATGTGCATATCTACTCAGGCTATTCACATTTCTGATCAACTTTCCGAACAACATGGCCCTGGTCCTAGGAAACACCAATCAGAACGCTTTGTTCGAAGTGTACACGGGATACGAGCACGGATACGATGGCGCTCGTATCGGACTCAAAGGTTGCGCAAAGCTTCTTTCTGATCTGGGATTGGACGTGGCGGACCGCCGCGTACTCGTGCTCTGTGCCCTGTCCAAGGCGGAGACCCAGTGCAAGTTCTCCTACGACGAACTGGTAGGCGTTTTCAAGGAGCGCAAGATCAGTTACCTGGGCGATCTCAATAGTAAAGGTCCCCAACTGTCACACTCCGAATGAGGCGAAATGGGGTGCAATCGAAATCCTTTTGGGAGTACATTAATATGCCGTAGACATTATCGGCCCAAATTTCGATTTGACATAAAACGGATCTTAACAATACCGTAATCTCGCAAAAACTCCACCATCCACAAACTGACGTTTTGTCATCGTACTGAGGCGTTTCATGGCTGGTTGGATAGCCCTTGACGAGGCCGATTTTTTGGTACCAAAAAATCCTGATTCAGGCAATCTGCGCGGGAGTTCAGTAAGCATAGTTCAATTGGGTCTAGGTCCAGGTGCATGTTGTACGTGTTGCTTGAGTGTGTACTGCTCGGGAATGAGCTCGGACTGTGGTGAGATCTACTTTTACCAGTCGAAGGAAAAGTGAGAAAACACTTTTATTC